>JAPYZS010001192.1:0-18722 GCA_030522925.1 Trissolcus japonicus | reverse complement strand
CATTAGAGACATGCCACCGAGGGGTGCGTTAAGTGCATTTTCCTACCCTTGTGATAAAAAAAAAAAAAAAAAAAAAAAACATATAGGTGCCCAGGAGTCCGCTCGTGATGTCTCCTAAGCCCTTTAATACGCCCCAAAGGCGGGACCATGCGTTCGCGGCAATTCGTTCCACTGCAGCTTCGTCAATTAAATTTTTGAGATGTAGGCCTTCTAGGGAGACCGTTTGCCCTGCGGTGAGCCTGGTCAGAGTGTTTACGATAGCTGGAGTAGGTATGACAGGCCGATTCTGTGACAAACAATGTGCTCGCATGTATGTGAAATTAATGTTTCTTAATTGACTCCATTCTTAATAAATCTGTGATTTAGAATTAAAAATTTAAACATCATTAATGTCTAATGATGCTAGTTATATAACCAAATTAAATTGACACTCGTTAATCATAATATTTTTATAAGCTCTGTTCATGCATATTTCTAGAGAAATAAATTTTCGGCTCTAGAAATGTACTTAGAATTAGAGATATTAAGTAATGGGAAAAGGATTTCATCATTAAATCAAGACAATTTATATATCCTTTTTATTTTAAATTTTTAATTTCATACATTTTTTTAACATCTTATTATAATCATCTTTCATAGATACCATTTCTTTTAAATCATTAATATTTCGCATGAAGCAGTCTAAACGGTACTTCAATTCAATGCGATTCTTCTGATAATTGATTCCATGAGAATTTTTCATTTCATTTACAAAATTCATCATTACTCCATATAATCTCTATAGTAAACGAAGATGGTATATCAAATTGACTGATATATTTCATGACATTATTATCATATTTCAAGAGATTTTAAGGAAAAATTTCATGAAATAATTGAATGTGCTCATGATGCTTGTAAACTAAATACCAGTAACTATATCACAGCTTCGATGTTTCTTTTGTAATCGTTCTAAATATTCTTTAACATCTGATCCATGATCAAGATTTATTGAATTATTAATTTTTTCAGTTGATTCATTAACTCTATTGTTGTAGTTCTCATCATCATAATTATCATCAATATCACTAGATTCTTTGATTAATTTCCTACCGGTGATTTTGTTATTGTATAAATGAGGGGTTTCAAAATTATCGATTGAATTTTTAAATGTATCATCTCGATTTTGCATATCACCTTCATAGTCATAAACATCATCATTAGAATTATCATTATATTGGCTATATTTTTTATCAGACTTAATTTTGATTCCATCTTTTTGAGAAGTTTCAACCAACTGTTTAAGTGGATTCACAACTAGTTAAAATATTTGATTAGCAGTTTCTTGTGATAAAACATTGTTAGCTTTTATAAGATTATATTTTTTTTGATAATATCACTAATTTTAGTTATTTCACTTAGTTGATTTTTTTGCTCATTTAAAGAATGATTATTCATGTTTACATTCGAGCTGATATTAACTGACTAACAAAACTGATTCAAGTCACTCATTATAAAAAGGTTTTGCAATTTAATCATTTACGCTTATAAAATTATCAAAACCTTTTCTATATCTACCATTATTATGTTCTCGATCTTCATCAATTACAATAAATCCATATTTATCACTATTCCAACAATGCAAACATATTTTTCTAAATGCATCATATGTAAGATCTGTATTGATATGATCGTTATATATATGTTTCATATTCGTCTCATCTTGCTTGAATAAAACTAGAAAATTTGCATTATCACGAATGAGATGTTTTGGAATCCGTGTATATGTTTGACAGAGATAAAAGGAATCAATCAAATTATGACGACCTTGAAAAAAAAATGCTCTTACATGATCTTGTTTTTCACAAGCAATATCATTAAAAATCATTTAACTATTAGGTTTTGCATTTTCTGGGCTTATAACTTCATCATGATCGCTATACGGAAAATATTCAACTCCATCCACAGATCTCAAAACATTTGATAAAAATTTGTATTTAGGTTGATTCAATGTTTTAGAATACAAATAAATATTTTCAAATCGAAGACCATGAGGATTAAAAATTAATGATAACAGTGAATTTGTTTTCCCTGAAGCGGAAGCTCCCACAAAAATTGCGCGAATTGTATTAGGTAAGATTTCACCATTTATTATTTCACCTTTTATTTTTAGAATCAGTTGACTGCGGAATAAAATGATCGAAATTTTGCACAGGCAATGTAGTTCGATGTTTGGTGATTCGCATCTTAATGTCAACTGTTTAATAATGTTAAATACGAAGATATTTATTAATTTCATTCATTGTTTTGTCAGACGTTAAAATGAAAAGACGCAATATAAAAACTGGAAAAGGTGTGCTTAACAAAATTATAAATAATCTTCCGTTTGAATTACATATACCAAATTATAAATTTTGTGGACCTGGAACTAAATTGAAAAAACGTTTGTTACGCGGAGATCAGCCGATCAATCCGCTAGACGCTGCATGCAAAGAACATGATATGAAATATTCTCAGAACCTCAATGATTTGACAGCTCGTCACAAAGCTGATGAAGTTCTGATGAAAAAGGCTCTTGAGCGAGTTTCAGCTAAAGATTCCACGTTTGAAGAAAAAGCAAGTTCCTGGGCTGTATCAAACATCATGAAGCTGAAGCGTAAAATTGGTGCAGGTTTAAAAAAAATCATAATGGTCGAAATAAAAAAACAACATTTCGAAAAATTCTCAAAGTTGCACAATCCTCAATGAATCTAGAGAGGGATCCAATAAAATCAGCACTTAAAGGAGCTATAAAAGCAATAAAAAAAGCAGGAGGAAAACGACAAATTCTATTCCCTCGTATACTTCCGGTGCCTGATATAAAAACTGGAGGTCTTCTTCCATTTTTAAAACCACTATTCTCAGGACTTAGTGCAACTGGAACTCTTGCAGGTGGTGCTGCAGGAATTGCGAAAGCAGTGAATAATGCAAGTTCAGCTAAAAAACAATTAGAAGAAAACATACGTCATAATGAAACTATGGAAGCAATAGCTTTGGGTAAAGGATTATTCCTTAAACCATATAAAAAAGGATTAGGTTTGCAATTTTCAAAAAACTATATATTTTGCTACCCAAACGAGCTTTAACAAATTATGATTTATTGAAATATGCTAAAAAGCTCCAAATCCCATTTTTTCGCGGTATTTTTATGCGAAATGATTTACCTGAGAATGGCCCCCATAAAAACAAAACGGCATGCGTCAACTTGGGGGATAAAGATTCTGAAGGATCTTATTGGATTTGTTATAAGAAAATTGATAATCGAGTTTCTTATTTCGATAGTTTTGGAAATTTAAGACCACCGCAAGAACTCGGTGTAAAATATTTCGGAAAGGGTAGCATAACTAAATATAATTATCAAAGATATCAAGATTATAATTCATTTGTATGTGGACGTTTCTGTTTAAAATTTCTATATAATAATGAAAATATTTAATTATCAACATTCAAGTTTGAGCAATGGAGTCATTAACACTTACACTATCAGGTGAATGTTCAGTGCTTGATGCTAATTATTTCCCACCAGTTGAACTTTCATTACATAAAAACTATGCTCAAGGTTTGATACAATTGTCAACATTCAATTCAATACCTAATATTGATCATAATAACAATAAATTTTATATTGATGAACGCATTATCACATTACCAATCGGAAGCTATGAAATTGAAGATAAACAATTTTTTGTTAAACAATTTTTAAAAAAACAAAACATAAATATTTCAATAAAACCTAATAACAATACACTGCGGTGTAACATTCTTTGCAATCAGTGTATTAATTTTGAGCCTGCTGATTCTATTGGTAATCTCCTTGGCTTCACAAGTCGCAAATTGGAGGCAAATAAAGAGTATGAGTCAGATTTGCCAGTGTCTATCTTAAAAATTAATACGATAAGAGTTGAATGTAACATAACTACTGATGCTTACATTAATAACCAAAAAGTACACACTATACATGAATTTTTCCCATGTGTTCCACCGGGATTTAAAGTTGTGGAAGCTCCATCAAACGTCATTTACCTTCCAATCAGCACACGAGTGATAGATCATTTGCAAATACGAATTCTCGATCAGAATCATAACTCGATAAATTTTAGAGGTGAAACAATCACAATTAGATTACACATAAAATCAATTTTAGATGGGTATCGTGTATAATAAAAAAATTGGTAAAAGTTATAAAACCACATATACTCAGCAAAACGCAGTTAGTCAGCAGAAACCACTGGTGCCGCTAACATGTGAAAATCTACAGTTCTTGAAAAGTATAGAATTGCACCTAAAGTATAAGCTATAATTTTCATTGAAATGGAGGATATTTTAAATATTCAAAATCCTATAGTTTTTGATAAATCCATATCTCATTATGACATATATTTACACAAGCCATATAACTCATCAACGTTTAATAAAAGTGATGAGATTAGAATATCAATAAGTCAACCAGATGCATGTATTTTTCCACATAAAAGTGCTCTTCATTTTTTCGGGAGATTGGTTAAAGTTTCGAATGAAGTTGTTGTAACTGAAAACACTAATTTAGTTAATAATGCAATCTGTCATATGTTGAGAGAAATACGTTATGAGATTAATGGTCTAGAAATTGATAAGAATAAAAATGTTGGAATGACATCTTTGATCAAAAATTTAATTTACTTTAGTCCAACTGAACAATGTGCTAATGAAAATGCAAATTGGATTGGCGTTGATGAAAAAGTCAAATTAAGTAACCCAGAAGGATATTTCAATGTCATTATCCCATTAAGTCATATTCTTGTCTTTGCTGATGATTACAATAAAATTTTAATAAATAATAAACATGAACTCATTCTGATTAGATCAAACAATGATAGTAATGCAATTTATCGAACTGGTGCGGGTAATGAAGATTACAAAATTCAACTATCAAAAATTGCGTGGCACATGCCTCATGTGAGACTCTCAGATCTACACAAAATTAAATTACTTGATTTTATTGCAAAAGATAAACCAATTCCAGTTAGTTTTCGAACCTGGAATTTATATGAATATCCAACTTCACCATCTGCATCTAAGCATGTGTGGACTGTTAAAACATCTACTCAATTAGAAAAACCGAGATATATAATTTTCGCAATGCAAACAAATAGAAAGAATGATAGTTAAAAAAATGCAAGTCAATTTAATAATTGCAATTTAAGAGATTCAAAAGTTTATCGCAATTCTGAATGTTATCCATATGGAAATCTCAATCTTTCACTAAAAATGAATTTGCGGTGATTTACCGCAAATAAAAAAAATGTATTGAAATTTTCAATCATATTACAACAAACGCCCCAAACCATTGTTAAAAAGAGATGAATTTGTCAAAAAAGTCCCACTTTTTGAGATTGATTGCTCAAAGCGAAATGAAACGATAAGAAGTGGGGGAGTTGATTTGCGCGTAGAGGTTGATGCAGCTGAGAACTTTGCTGCAAACACCACAGCATATTGTTTAGTCATTAGCGATCGAATCTGTGAATATACACCAGTTAGTGGAATTGTTAGAAAATTGTGAAAACATGGAGTACATTGTTGATTTCCAGGGATTATATGATAAAAATAACAAATTTATCATTAAAGAACTGGCAACAGTTTGCATACAGAATAAACACTGTACACAACACATCTTTGATTCTTCATACGTATACAATTTGTTATCAGCAAAAATCAAATCTACGAATTCTTGGTTAGAACGTAATTATCACGCTCTTAACTGGTCGCAAAAAGGTTTATCATATGATATTTTAAGTGATCATGTGACTGCGAGTCTCTATGATGCAACAATAATATACATTAAAAGACATGAGAAAAAAATTATATTACAAGAATTATTGCAAAAATCTATCACTGTAATAGATATGATGGATATGAATTGTCCAACATTCAAGTTACGAGATAATGGAATAAAAGTTCACTGCTCCTATCATAAAAATCTCGATGAAAAATTCAACTGTGCACTTAAAAATGTAAAAAAATTATACTCCTGGTTCGAAACTGCTGAATAAAATCATTTCAAACGAAATCAATGTGTTTCTGTTCATTTGTGAAAGCAATTACAATTCCATAATAGTTCCACAAATCCACAGTTGTCCATAGTTTTATAAAAAGGAAGGATTAAAAAATTGCTATATTTCTTAACAGTTTAAATGATTTTTTATTTTACTAGTTTTTCATACATCATCTTTACATCATCTATACATGATAAAAAAACAACACTTATTATTATTATTAATGAACAAATTCTATAATTACAATATTTACAACTGATTGTAGAAATAATACAACAGTAAACACATAATCAATTTAAAAGCATTGCATCATCAGTCGGAAAGTTAAACCCCCATGGAAGAGTATCAGTGGTACCAACTCGAAGATTTCTTTTGTCATCTTTATAACTTAAACATATTTTTTGTTGTTTACATGTATGTACATCATGTTTCCGACTGATGATCAAATTTTGTGGTAGGGATAACACTTCTTCATTTCTCAAACAATTTACATAGTCTTGAAAAGTAATTTGATTGAGAGTTGAACCTCTTACACCTTTTGCACGCATTTTTGCAATTTCTATATCTTCATCAAAAATTTTGAAACCATACATTTTCGATCGTAGACCTACAAAGTGAGATATAATCCTACCATTTGCTTCATCTTTCATAAGACCTAAAACTTTTTTGTTTCGCAACGGTATGTTATACACATTGTTGACATCATAATCAGAAGTATCGAACATATGAATGTCTCGTTTGATAATTGCATAAATATCTGGTGCATATATATGATACAATAGACTATCTGTGTCTGTATAGAGAAGTTTTGCATTATTATGAAAAGTTTTTTTCATATAATTATAATGGAAATCATACATTACTATTTTTGATAAATCTAGAACCGTAAAACCAGCATAAATTGGTTTGTTGAAGAGACATTTGGTTTTTGACATTTCAATTATTAAAAAGTCATTATCAATTATCACGCTACTATGAAAATTGGGTTTAGCAATCAAATTTTTAGCATTATGACGACCCCCCCCCCATTTCGTAACAATTTTCACTTGCTTATATTTTCGTACATTTTCCATCAATTTACCAAAGACTGAATTGTCCATAAGTTTATGAAAATTTTTTTCAAAATCGTTTTTAGCTTTTTTTCTTAAATCTGTATTAAGATCAACATATTTTATTAACCATGGTGCTTGATTAAATTGCGATATTCTATGAATTTTAGTTAACCTAAGACCAAAGCTCAAGTATTGTTTAAGATTTCTATAGTGGAGAATATACTTTGTTTTTGGATAAAGGGTAGTTAATAATTTTAGAAGTTTACTTCCAGGTGGAATTTTATGTTCTGGTCCAAAATCTTGATGCAAATCATGCAAACGCGCATGATATTTCAAATCTACTTCAAGTATGAAACCAACATTACTATCATCACTAACTTTGCTGACATCAAAATTTTTAATATCATCGACCCACATAAAATTTGCAAAAGGTAAATACTGACTCATTGCCATTCCATATAAATTATTTGATTTGATGATTCAGGTTTACTAGAATCATATTTATCGCCCATGTATCTATTGTTCGCTTCAGCATATCTATTGCTACACTGACTAATACCACCCCTCATTCCTTATTCAATAAATAACATTTTCTCAGGGTCTGTGAGAAGTTCAAATTCAATATTAGTTATTTTCAATGCTGCATCTAGCGCTAATCCTGGAGCTGTGTAATAATGAAATGGGTCTAACTCATAAGTTTCAATACAACTTTTTCGAAAATTCACAAAAATATTAGCTAAAACAAGTGCATCAGCAGTAAGATACAAATCAGAATATTCACCTAGTGTTTTCACATGAAATGTGCGCCATAAATTTTCAGCATGTTCATAGTCATTATCACTGATGTTTTGATTGTTCAGTTTTGAAAAAAGTCAGTTTTCGATGGAAGGGTTGTTTCGAGAAGTGTATCCCAATTTTTCATGTAATCGTAAGGAAAAACACCTTTCTTTACCATCAGTTGAAACGTCTCATTCTTTGGATAGTAACTTCGCGTTATTTTTTATTTGTATCATCCAAATAACAAGCTAATTTTTCAATACTGTTAGGCATGAATCTATATGAGTCAATAAATCTCAATTCCACACTTGTATTTATCACTTTCTTGGTAAATGAAATGTAGCTTTCTTTATTCACAGGCAATATACTCAATGACCCAGTACAACTTTTAGCTAGTTCCTTAATTATGAAAAATGAATCGTAGCCAGATAAACAGTGAAATATAACTGGAATAGCGTGAGAATCTTTGTAATTCAAATTACACCCTCTATGTGCGAATCCTCGGATTAAACCATCCAAATGAGAATGTTCACGCTGCTTGATATCATTATCAGGAAACTTCTTTTTGCAAATGTGACATATGTTAGAATTGAATTTGTAAATATTCTGTAAATCATTACCATTCATAGGTTCAATAATTTTAATTTTTTCATGTGCAAAAACTGCTAGTTCATACAATTTATTACAAAACCATTCAATGCAATCTTTTCCTGTATAAATTTCAAATTTCGAAAGTGAATCATCAAAACTACATTTTACATAGAATGCAATACTATAAGGAACATGTTTCTGGTAGTTTACCCCATTATCAGTTTCTGTTAACAGACATTCAGTATCAGAATATATTTCAAAAGGCACTTTTTCTTTATTTTTAAAGTTTTTGAATCTCAACATCTTTTCATCTTCTTTTAGAAACATCATTCTACACTGTTTTTTCAAATTCAAACAGTCGTTTTTGTGATTTGAAAATGATTTTTCATATCTGAAATGTGATAAACATCTATCGCAAAAATAATTTTGATGCCCACTTTTCGAATTATTGGAACTTACTAATCTCGATAAATTGTTAATTAAACAAAAATGATAAAATGATGATTTTTTAGCTACATCAAAATTATTATCACTTTCACAGTCATCATGAGAATCCTTTAAATCACTATTTTCAGTATTACATTCATTCTCATTAATTTTAGTTAAAAACAAGTGAATTGTTTGATTATTAGTGTGGGAGGTGGAGAGGGGAGGACCGGGCAGACCCCTGAGGCGAACGCCGATAGCGAGACAGTCAGAGATAACGATCCATCGACGTTGCCCCTTTTAATTGACCTGCCCTAATTTATAGTTAGTGTAAAATAAAGTAGTAAGACCCGGTAAAACTTGCTTTAATTAATAATCAACCCTTTTAAAATCCCACAAAGTGGGGGCTCGTCCGGGATTGTGACAAAAATTAGGGCACGGCGAAACGAACGGGACGATCAGCACGTGGAAAGAAGAGTCGATAAACGAGAGAGAATACGAAACGTTTGTATAGAGGCTGATTTGGGGCAATAGTTTCGCGAATTAACACGTGTTTTATAGTCGTGTGAGTGACTTAGAGCAGCGATGGCAACGGATTTGACGAAGATTAAAAACGCATCGCTCAAGATGTACTTGGCAGAAAAAGGCCTGGAATCGACGGGAACCAAGGTAGAGTTGGTCCAGAGAATTTTAGACAACGACCCAGAAGGTGGGTGGCAACAGGAGATATGGAGGAGAGAGGTCAGTAAGGACGGTGAGGTGGAAGACGCAGGGCAGAAAGGGCCGGAAGGCACGAGTGCGAAAGAGACGGAGCTAGTCAAGAGGGAGTTAGAGCTGGCGACGAGAGAGATGGAGTTGATGAGGAGAGAGACAGAGCTACTTCGAAGGGAGTTGGAAGCGTCACACGTCACGTCAAGGCCACTGGGAGGCGGTGACGCGCAGGCGCAAGTGACACAGACTAGTGCAAATGTGTGGACTGGAGGAGTGGGGACCGGCGCGCACAGCGATCACGCAGTCGATCAGCTGAGCGCCACGGTCGGAGTGTTTAATGGCGAACAAAGTAAACAACTGACAGCGCCACGCACAAGTCTGACACACATGGCTGAGATGGTGGGCTATTTTGAGGGTGCCAGTGATTTGTGTGAGAACTGGATTCGAAGCTTGTGTTTTGTCAAGGGTGCTTTCGGGCTGGATGACAACTCAGCCAAAATTTTACTGAGTATGCGTTTGCGAGGGCGAGCGCTGGAGTGGCTGCACTCTCGACCGGAATATGTGACGCTGTCGTTCGAGAGGATGCTGGCGGAGCTGAGGGCGATGTTTGTGCAGCGGACTAGCAAAATGGCAGCCAAAAAGAAGTTCCAGGAGCGAGTGTGGCGAGTCACTGAGTCATTTCGTGAGTACGCACATGAAAAGGTTATTCTGGCCAATGCCATTCCGATCGACGACGTGAAGGAGTTGGTGGAGTATGTCATCGACGGTATCCCCGACGTCACATTACGTGACCAAGCGCACATACACCGCTTCGGCATGCTGGAAGACCTGCTGCAGGCGTTCTCAATGGTGACACTGAAGGCGAGAGCAACTACAACGCACACGACGGCGGCAGCGAAGACCGGACAGCGGACCAGTGGGCACGAGTTTGGCGGGCAGCAGATTGGCAGTCGACCACAAGGACAGGGTGGTCCGTGGCGGTCGACTCAGCAAAACGTCGCTAGTGTTGTGAAAAAATGTTACGAGTGCCAGAGTGAGGGTCACTTGAGATCGGAGTGCCCTTCACGAAGATGTTTCTTGTGCAAGGAGATGGGCCACAAGGCAGCAGTGTGCCCGTCAAAACAGGTGTCAGTGCCGTCAACTCACGCGATTTCGGAGTGCAAGAGTGGAAAATTTGTAACGTCGGTGTGGATGAATGGAAGGATGATTAAAACCTTGATCGACACTGGCAGTGACATTTCGCTTCTCGCACAAAGCGAGTTCGACCGGTTGGACAATGCGGCGATCGTGGGGAAGGGGATATGTTTCCGCGGTGTGACAGATGAACTGATCTCGACCTCAGGGGAGGTCGACATCAAGTTTGAAGCGAGATGTCACGTTGGTCCTGATAGGGCGGTGAGATATGGCCTGGTGTTGGGAGGCCCATTTCTGCGAAAAGTAAAATTGTATTTGACACGTGATGAAATTGTATTATTACCTGACGACGAAGAAATTCCGTGCAATAAATGTAATCATAAACAAGTACCTGAGATTTATAGTATTGACGTCAGCGAGGGGGCTGAAGAGAAGGTGAATGTAGAATGTGTCTTGAGTGAGGATCAGAGGGCGCGTGTGGATAGAATGGTGAATGATTATGTGCCAGGGAAATCAGAGGATGTTGGAGTGAGTATGCGTGTGATAATGAAGAATGACAAACCGATATTTCAGGGAGCTCGGCGATTGTCCGCCTTTGAGCGCAATATTGTAAACAAACAGGTGGATGAATGGAGAGAGAAGGGAATTGTTCGACCCTCTCTCTCAGAGTATGCTAGTCCAGTAGTGCTTGTAAAAAAAAAGGACAAGTCATATAGGCTGTGTGTGGACTATAGAGAGTTAAACAAAGAGGTGGTGAGGGACCGTTTCCCCCTCCCCCTGATTGATGATGTGTTGGACGCGCTACAAGGGGCTAAAGTTTTTAGTACTCTCGACCTTGAGAACGGTTTTTTTCATGTGCCAGTAGATGAAGAGAGTAGGAAGTACCTTGCTTTTATTATCCAGGATGGACAGTTTGAATTTAATTGTGCCCCTTTTGGATATTGTAATTCACCCCCAGCTTTTGTGAGATTTATAACTGTAATTTTTAGAGAATTAATTAGACAGGGAGTAATTGTAATTTATATGGATGACGTGATAATTCCCTCCCAGGATGTAGAGCAAGGTATTGAGCGACTAGCGAGAGTATTGTCTGTGGCTGCTCAAGCGGGGCTGAAAATCAAATGGAAAAAATGTCAATTGTTGTGCGAGAGAGTGGAATTTGTTGGTACAATTGTAGAAAACGGTAAGATTAGTCCTTCACCATGTAAAATTAAAGCTGTGAATTGTTTTCCAGAACCAAAGAATGTACAAAAGATACAGAGTTTCTTAGGACTGACGGGCTACTTTCGTAAATATGTAGAGGGGTATGCGACGGTGGCTCGACCTTTGTCTGACTTGCTGAGAGATGACCAACCCTTTCGATTCGGCGCGGAGCAACGACAGGCCTTCCAGGAACTGAAGCGGCTGTTGACCCAGAGCCCCATTTTGGCGCTCTATCGAGTGGGAGCTCCGACGGAACTCCACACGGATGCCTCCAAGTACGGCCTAAGTGCGATCTTGCTGCAACAGAACGAGGAGGACGGAAGGTGGCACCCAGTGTACTACGCCAGTCGGAAGACCACTTCGGATGAGGAGAAATATACCAGCTACGATTTGGAGGTACTGGCAATTGTGTAAGCGCTGAGGAAGTTTAGGGTGTACCTGCTGGGCCTCAAATTCAAGATCGTCACAGATTGCCGGGCGTTCACCCAGACCATGAGAAAGAGAGAGCTGTGCGTTCGAGTGGCTCGGTGGGCCCTGGAACTCGAGGAGTTTGAGTACGAAATGGAGCACCGACCGGGCAAAAACATGGCACATGTGGACGCCTTGAGCAGAAACCCGGTAGGCGAAGTGATGAGCATTGAGGAGGTCCAGGATGGGTTTCTGCCCAGGTTGCGCAAGGCTCAAAGTGATGATCCACAGGTCCAACGTATGGTGGCGGCAGTAGAGGGAGGAGACAGGACCGATTATATGGTGCGAGGCGGATTGCTGTACCGCGAGGACGAGGGCGGTAGTCGGTTGGTGGTGCCAGGGCAGCTGCAGTCTTCGATCATACGTAAGATCCATGAGGATGGCCACTTCGCCACGGCGAAAGTGGAGGCAATGATCCGCCGAGACTACTGGATCCCCAATTTGACGGAGAAAGTGGAGAAGGTGGTGAGAAATTGTGTGTCCTGTATTATGGCCGAGAGGAAGTTGGGGAAACAGGAAGGCTGGCTACATACAATTGAGAAAGGGGCGAGACCACTGGACACGTACCACATAGACCACCTAGGGCCGATGGCGTCCACTGCGAAGCAATACCAACATCTGTTTGTGGTGGTGGACGCGTTCTCGAAGTACACCTGGCTGTACCCGACAAAATCCACAGGGGCGAGTGAAGTGGTGGATAGGCTGGGGAAGCAGGCAGCGTTATTCGGAAACCCGAGACGCATTGTGTCCGATCGGGGACCCGCGTTCTGGTCTAACGTCTTCGAGGAGTACTGTGCTACAGAGGGAGTGGAACATCAGCTGACCACTGTGGGCGTACCGCGAGCAAATGGCCAGGTGGAAAGAGTCAACAGGACTGTCATCCCCCTGTTGACCAAACTGGCAGCGGGCAAGCCGGAACAGTGGTACCGATATGTGGAGACGGCACAGCGGGCACTCAATTCAACCCTGCACCGGAGCGTAGGTATGTCACCATTTGAGGTGATGTTTGGAGTTCGACCTCGAATGCCAACGAAACCCCAACTGGCCGAGATGATTGAGCAGGAACTGGTACGCGAGTTCAGTGAGCAGAGAGACGAGATGAGGGAGCAAGCAGCAGAGCAGATAGTCCGAGTGCAAGAAGAAAACAGGCGAAACTTCAACCGGCGACGAAAGGAGGCCCAGAAGTACCATAAGGGCGAACTAGTGGCGATTCGCCGCACCCAGGAGGGACCAGGACTGAAACTGCGTTTTAAGTTCCTGGGGCCATACGCAGTGGCTAAAGTGTTGGGCAAGGAGAGGTATGAAGTGGAGAAGGTCGGTAACTCGGAGGGACCGAGAAGAACCACAACAGCTGCGGACTCGATGAAGAGGTGGACGTTCGAGGAAGGAGAGGGAGACGACGAGGACCTCTTCGAGGACGAAAAGAGGCAGTCAGGACGGCCGAATGTGGGAGGTGGAGAGGGGAGGACCGGGCAGACCCCTGAGGCGAACGCCGATAGCGAGACAGTCAGAGATAACGAGCCATCGACGTTGCCCCTTTTAATTGACCTGCCCTAATTTATAGTTAGTGTAAAATAAAGTAGTAAGACCCGGTTAAACTTGCTTTAATTAATAATCAACCCTTTTAAAATCCCACATTAGTTTCGTTTTGACTTAAATAGAACGGAACAATATCATGTTTTTCATCATTTTCCAGACCATAAACATTGATTGAAACATTGTTCATTTTTTCAAATTTACTGATATTTTTTAATTTCATTGGGAAAGCAATACCCTCAAAATTTAAATCTTTGCTGAAGTGGGGCTATGATGAAGTTCTATTTTTGTGGCCATTCGCAGGATGCAAAGCTGCTACGATCGACCACAAAAAACAATATTCATCATCATTTTTTATATTTAGAACAGCTTTTTCCTTTTTTATAAATTCAGCTAAGTCAATGAATGTGGATGATCCACCTTTTAAAGGTTCATATCGATTCATATTCAATGCTAAATGAACTATTTCAATAAGAGTCCATCCTGAATCTTTTTGCTGAAATTCTTCAATTCTAACATTTAAATCATCAGTCATATTTTCTGCGAACCATTCTTCAAGATTTGTTGTTGGTAGAATAATTTCATTTTTTGTTTGAAAACTGTTATACTCTTCAACAAATACATCATTTTTAAAATTACCAAATTTGCAATAACAATTACCATTCACTTTGAATGATTCATTGTTTTTTAAATGATTTTCAATTCTTGAAATGAATGCACATTTTGCGTCTTTTAAAAAAGATGAAACATCTTTATGCGCTAAATTAATAATAGCTCCAGTTCTTACTCGTTTGTCGAAAACATTTTTCATCTCCTTCCAAAGGACTCGATCAGATCGTTTGGTCGTCCTTTACGATGATGTTGATCTTGATGTCCTAGCTCTCAAACGGTTCGTAGAAGCATCAGCTACGTTTCCACCATGTTTTTTCAGAGAAAGAAATTTTAAGTTGATAGATTGCAACAGCCCAACAGTAGTAAAAATTCTCTGTTCTTCATGTACGTTCAAATTTTTATTCAAATAATCATTTAATAGCTTTATCGATTTTTGTCCTTCTTTATACCAATTATATGCATCTTGCAATGTATATCTTTCTTTCAAAAGATTGAAAGTTTCTTCAGTATTTTTGACTAAATTTTTCAGAAAATTGCCATCCATAATTAATTTATGCAATCATATCCTAAAATAAAAAATTATTTTAGTGAGAAATTAACAATCATGAAAGCGTGTACATATATTTTAAGAATCAAAAAAAGGGGTACAACATATTCATTTGCAGACACTTCATATCTAAAGATGCTTGAGATATACAATATTTACTTGTCTTGATTAATGATTGATGTGTAGCACCTTCCTAATTAACGTTGATTTTTATAAATATTTTTTTACATTACAATGATCACTTTCATGGAACTTCGAGTTAAACTTGAGACTGAAAATCTTATACCAGCTCGAATGAAAACATACTGGTGAATGGAGAAAATCTGTATCATACTCTAGTATTTTGAGAACACCCTCATGTTGAGACAGATTCTAACTTATAATAAATTACAGTTAGATTGCTTGAAAAAGAGAATGTATTTAAAATACTTTTATTTAAATTTTAACCAATGATTCAAGGTCACTATGTATGTTTTATTAGAAACCCCATTGAAAAATATAAACAATATTTACAAAATCGATTGAATAAAATTAAATGTAAATAAATATCAAAAATTCGAGAACTTTTTATATGTAAATTTTGAATTTATTCGATTGAAATAAGTTGCTCGTTCAAATTGAAATGCAACTAAAACTCATACCGAAAATGCAAGTTAAGTAATTTTAGTGTGAATTAAATTATCAATAAAGTTTTTTAACGCATATAAGTATTATATGAGAAATTTTTGTAGGAAAGTAATATACGAAAAAAAAATGATTTGGTTCGCGTGTACAGTTTTAGTTGCGTTAAATATTGGCTACTTGAACATTTTTTATACAAAGATAAAATAAGTAGATATAAAAATGTAATTATGTAATTAAAATATATCAAATTGAGATTAAAACACACAAGAAATATAGCGCTCCATGAAATATAATTTTCATTTATGATTTTGAAGTGCGAATTTATCAATCTTTAGAAAAATTTCTCATAAAAACAAGACTAATAATAATAATAATAATTATTATATACAAAATGTTTTCAATCTGATTGAAATTAAAAAATCTTGATATTTTGGAAAAGTACATAATTTTATAAAAATATTTCAAACAAAATAAACAAAGATTCAATGATACATTATTCCAATCAAATTTGGGTTAGTCAAGAATTTTTATGTTTTTATAATTATAGATATAGGTTGTATTTAGTTTAAAAAAAAACAACAACTAATTTCACTGTTTCAATAACATACTTTTATTTTTCACCAAAAAATATATATTTATACAAATCATACACGACATACAATGTTCATTTCTCAACAAATTCGAGTTCTTTTTTCTCAATGTCGACAACTTTGAAACATAATTTTTTTTTTTAACTTTTTTACAAACATTTTTAAATAAGTCTGGTTTTTTAATCAGGGGTTGACTTATACGAGATGGTAGAAATAGCGAGAATGTTCCATCATCTTGCTCGAAATGCAGAACTGCGCATTTTCCGTATCGAGCTTCATTAATTTGCAGATCCAGAATCATAGACTCCACTCCAATCGTTAGATCATCAAATTTTTTCGTCTCAGGATAACGAGGGCAAAGCGATGCGCTTAAAGCATTGAGTTCAGCAATCTCCACAGACTAAAACAGTACAAATTAATTATCACTTTATATTCTATATTTATTGTATTTTTCTAGTTTCCTCATTAAGTGTAGAAAATATCAATTCAACGTTAAAATTCATTCACCAAATATTTTCATCAATAATAATAATAATCTGTTAAAAAATATGATAAAAATTTTACTTATACTCACAGTCATTTTAACTTTTTATTTCCTGGTGTTCAACGAAAATGATTGCAGAAAATAAGCAGAGTTTTGAAATAAAAACTCGTAAACCGATCACACAACTCAGGCTTTTCCGAAACTGGATGCTGACTGCTTGCTCGCAAGCTTATTTATACATAAAAGACAATAAACCCCTCCAAAGAAAAATTCAAGACCACCACATTGAATTTCCCATGAAAAATACATCAATAAAAATACAATTAAATAATTCAAAAGTTAAAGATTTATATATATGCTTCAAATAATATTTGCTTAAATCAAAGTTTACTTTAATAAGCATATCCAGTCAAAGTATCTGGGTAGCATCATTAACTCCATGATCATTGATTTAGTGTAACAAATATCACTTTGATGATTAAAGCTTTTGGTGTTATTTTAGTTGAACAATTTGTTAGAATTTTCTTTATTTTATGATATTCAAACATAATTGTCAAAACTCCCACTTCTTATATGTTTGAATAGATCAAATTTTGTTAACTCAGTCTCCAGAAATCATTCTTTAGAGAAGGTCTTTGATAATACGTTTTTTAAGTGATCACGTAAAACATGAGTATAAACACCAGAGATATGTTCAATGAGCTTCAAAATATTGAAACAACTATTAGTGCATTAGATTGTGCAATAGAAAGCAACGCTGAAACTCAGCGGCAGTTGTACGCCGCACGGAGAAAGTGTGTGGAACAAAGACGGAGAATAAACCACCAATTGCGTGAAAAAAGGTATGATTCAAAAACTTTTTTAATTACACACATAATTAAATTATTAAATAATTAAATACACTGATTAAATAAATATGAAATATAGAACTGTTGTACGATTTATATCCTTTATTGTTACAGACGTCAATTTCTCGAAGAAAAACGAGAAAAACAACGACAATTGAAGCAAGATGCTGTAGCTCCCAAAATACCTGAACCTGAGCTACCTGAGTGTGGAAATCAAATGGCTGATCCTCGATACTCAGCAGGTTACAATCGTCACTGGGATGAAATTTTAGGCGAATGGATCGCAGGCAATCTTAGCGATGAAATTTAAACAATTTTAATCAAATGTTATTTACAAAAATTGAATAAATAAAATATTTATTAAAAATTCTTTTCGTTGAGTGTTATTTTCAAACACCCGCACTTTCATTTTTAAATGTGCGCTTCAGAGAAATTTAAAAATTGAATATATATTTATATAAATTGCTGCTATTCGAATGACAACTTGTATTTTAATGATATATTAAAAATCATAAATTTAAGTTAGATAATAACTAGAATTTTAAATAAAAAATTAACTAAACAAATTTCTTAAATAATTCCATCTTCCAATTTGATGGACTATTTCCAGAGAATAAGAAAAGATGCTGGTTAAATATTACAATTGATACATCCTTGGTGCACATGCGTTTCAATGTTGAAACGTATGTGTATCAATAACATCAAACTGTTATTGATGATAGTGTTGTGAGTGCAAATGTTATGTCTTCTGAACTTACCGCTATGATGATACTGGGACTAGCGCCTTGAGTGTCACTAACCATCTTGTCTCCGACTCCTTCATACAAGATGGTATATTTGTAGAATTCGCATGGGTCTGTGGGAAAGAAATCCCAGTAGAGAGTGCCGCCATTGTGATTTTCCTTTGTTAAAAGCGCAATGAACTCCAGAGGGGGTGATGAGTGTTTCCTCTTCTAATTTTACCGATACTTCGTAGTCTGCTAAGGTGATCAGTCCGTCAGCTTGGACCACGGCGTTGGACCATGATCCGTACTGGTCAGCATAATACACCCCTGTGCAGTCTCCTTCT
>JAPYZS010001191.1:0-34651 GCA_030522925.1 Trissolcus japonicus | reverse complement strand
TAATGTCGAAATCTTAGACAAAATTTTTGGTTCGGTTTACAAATTTATTTTTTTATTTTTAGGTTGGCTACAATAATAGCGACCGTACGTGATTGGTTAGGTGTTGATAAGTCAGTTTTTTCATTTTGCGTTGTATTACATTTGTTTGTAACAATAATATCGAGTTGTCAAAAAGATCATCATGCATCCTTTATGTTCTGCATCAATTTGACGTGAGGTCCTTTTTTTAATGTCGGTTTTGGATCCGGCCGAGGATTAGTTGGAACTGGGATCGGTTTGATTTGTCAACGCATTGTTGTAACGGGTTGATATTTATAAAAGACGGCGCCGAAGAAACTGCAGTCGTCTTTATTGTGGGATATTTAATGCAAGCGAGAGAGGCCAGTTTAGCAAGCGAGCATTGCGATTAAGACATCGCTCTGTTGGATTGGCAAAGCGTTGCCATCGGCGACGCTGACGAAAGACACGAAGGCGCGTTCTGCGCTGATCAACCTGTAAACACGGAAGTCTCTCGCGCCGCTGCTGGTGGTAACGTAACGCACGCTTCTTAGGTAACGTGCATTAAAATTGTGACGGCGCGGTTACGCGGCGAAACTAGTCCTGAAATGCAGGAAGCTTTTGCAGAACCGATGCGAAATGGAAGAAAGTTGGGACGGTTACGAGATACTCCGGCAGTCGGAGGCTGCTTTCTTCGCGTTTTGCTTTCACTGAGAATCCCTCGGCGTTGCGAAACGCCGTGACCGAAAAATCGCACAGCCTTGGTTGGGTTTGATGACCCGAGACCGGGCGTTGCTTTTGACCTAGCTAATATTACAAAACCGTCCGAGTTGCTAAATCAAAATCTGTTTCCAATTCAATTTCAAATCCTGTCTTAAAACTTGAATTTTAAATTCCATTCCACTTTGACACCTTTGAAATTCTCTTTGATTTTAATTTTATTTTTTCTCATGTATTTTATTTCAGATTCCTTAAATTTTATTTTTTTAACCCTTTAAGTACGGGCGTTGCAATATTGCAACATGAGTTGCAATATTGTTTTTTTTTTAATGAATAAATCTTAATAATTCAATGTGAATAAAATTTAATAAAAATAGTCTGAGATTGTAAGTAATTAGTGATACATAAAAAAATAATAAAAATAGGATGTTACAGCAGTCAAGTTAGCAACTAAGTATAAAAATAATTTAAATTCTCATTGAATTAGATAAAATTATTTGAGAAGTTAATTTTACTATGCTCAAGGTCAGATTCGAATGTTTGTATTATTATTTGAATAAAATATTGACAATTTATCTGATTTTTAAGAGTTTTTTTGAGTAGCGTAGTACACGTGCTGTCTCACTCTTACAGATGGCGTTTGCTGGTAGTGACAACCTCGAAAAAAAAAACTTTTTTTCATTTTCTAACACGAGCAATAAATTCCTTATCATCTTACGAACTTTTATCCTGTTTTTCAAAAAAAAAAAAAAACAAAAAGTATTCTAACATAAAGAAATTGTAATGTAAAGTGGTCAACTACCTAACCTCTCCATAACCACCTAACTTCCCCATGTTAACTTGTCACTTTTTGGAAATTATTTTCTTGAAACTGAAACTAATAAATATTATTTTTCTTTGTATAAGTGGATAGCTTATGATTTGAAGATTATAAAAATCGATTCATTTTCAATTTCTAGCTATCGTCATTCTACTCGAACATCTCAACAGCTGTTGTCGCTATAATGGCGATGCACCCAAAGCCAACAGCCATCTTTCGCAGCCAACTTCAGAGACATCACTAATTTTATTATTCAAAAATTTAAAAATTAGAATAAAAATTGTTTTGAAAGCTCAATTAATTTTTTCTTCCCATAACCATCGTCATTATGTCCTAACAACCTTAACAGGGACATTCACCAATTTTCCTCCAACCTTGTAGATCACCGAGGTCAAACTTCACTCTGAGCGAAAAAGAAATGAAATTTGGCAAGACGGTTGTAACAACAATTTATTGTTCTCGCGACACAAAGTTAGCCGATGAAACGTCACGTAGAGGAAACGTACGTTTCCTGTTGGGGGCATCGAGAAAAAAGTGTATACACAAGATGAAGGAGCTTTCTTGGTAATCCTTGGGGCGCCCAAGAGACCGATTGTGAAAGCCGCGTCTTTTTCAAGCCGGACAAAGAGTTTAGTGTTTCGCGCGACACTGAAATAGTTTCTGAATAAATTCCACGCCGTTTGGAAACATTACAAGATGCCACACATGCTCCCAACACCAGCTCGAACCTCGGTGATCAGAACGAATTTCGACAATCTTGGTCGAATTTTATTGGACCTGAATATAATCAATTCCATCTCAGGTCAGGTTTTTAAGATCTTGCAGAAGGTAAAGATGTTGACATCAGATTGGTTATTGATAATGTGAATGTGAATGAACACGGTATAAGAGAGCGAGAGGGAGAGAGAGGAAGAAACAAAAGGTGGAGCAGGACACGCGTTTCTTAATTATAAAAGAGAGTTTCAAAACGAGTCGATGAACCAATATGCTTTTCTTGGCTTGCAACATCGGTCTGTCTCAGTTGCTTGCACGTGAGGTTGTATCGTTGCGTCTTTGTCTGTTCGGTCGGGCTCTCGAGACAGGAATGCGAGCGCGCAACGCGATTGGCTAATAACGCGAGCCCGATTCCACAACGAAACGTGGCTCATACGAAGGTGTAATAAGGGCCGTGTGTAGGTGCGTCGTCTACGGAGGTCGTGCGAACACGCCTTCACCGACACTGCTGGTATCTCTGTCCACCGAGATAAAATGTATGCGGCCACAAGCCCGGCCGTTGCTTTACGAAATTGTATCGGCTAACGCAACAGGACTCATTAATATAAACGATCATATTTGTAACGACGCCGTTTCACAATTCATTTCGTAGCTTTGTCGTCTCCCCCGATGGTTCTTTATTTTCTTCCTAAAAAAATTCCTTTTTTAATTTCCAATCCTCATCCTTAATTCTTTGAATGGTCGCATTTTAATTCAGCGATTTAAACTATTTTAATCGGTGTATAATTAGCAAGACAATAATTATATTTAATGACAGGTATTTTGTAACGAGTATAAGTTCTCAGCTCCCCATTTTGTCATTACGATTACCATTCAGTACAATTTGATTGCACGGAAAACCCAAAAACTGTTTGACACATCTGATTTATCATCAAATTTCTACAAATGAATGAAATAATTCTTTCAAAAAACCAAGTCAAATATAACTAACAAATGAAAAACATGAAAATGCTAGAAACGGAGTAAATCGTACCCCGTCTGACGTAACTTGAACACGCATTGCGAGCTTTTTTTTTTGTCTGGTCATTTCATAAATAATTCATGGACATGATTTATTATCGGCGATGTCAACGGGTGATTGTACCTCGCTTTGTCAGCAAACACGAACTTCCTGAGCTTGAGATCCCTGAGTACGACGCCGTTCTCGTGGCACTTGGCCACAATCCTGGCGACCTGTCGGAACAGCCTCCTCGCCTCGGACTCGCGCAGCCGTCTTCGTGCACGTATGTAACTGTGCATGTCGCCATGGTGACCCTCGAACAGCAGGTACTTCTTGCCGCAAGGTGCATCCACCACCCCTACCATTGGACTCGCCACATCTGCGTCCTGCATCCTTAAATGCGCTTGCAGCAATGCCTCGTCGCCTTTGTCGCCCATTGTAAACGACTGAAAACAATTCAACTTTTTTATTTACAATCAAATAATTTAAATCAAATTAAAAAAAATTAAAACATTCAATTTAATTAAAAAAAACGAAAATTTACAAGGTCAGGTCTCAAGGTCACAAAATTAAAAGGACACAGGTGGCTCGCAACCTGCAACGTTTCGCAAAACTGTACCCAACGAAACCCAACCGGATGACGTAAACATTGTATAACGAATTGTATAAATTGAATTAAATGAAAAAAAAAATCAAGTATGGAATTCGCTGGAACGTACGGAGATCGTATAACCGAGCTTGGTTCGCTTTTGTTATTGAAAACAATAAGTACAGATGGTAATTGAAAAAGAAGAGAGGGGTGAAGAAAAAAAAATCATTGGTTACAAAACACGATATTTATCTGATTATTGCGACAGTTGGCTATTTCGTATTTCATTAAAGTGTAACAGTTCTATAAATACGATCATCCACGCCCTCGATGAGGAATAATACGAGATGACTCAAGACGCGTATACCTTTTAGTGAATCATCCATGGGGCGCGCTAACCAGTTCGAAAAATGTTTCAACGCCTCGAATAGTGCGACTTTTTGGTACACCAAAAAGGTGGCGCAATTTCTTAGGATCCGGTGCCAATTATTTATCAAACCTTGATATTGCCGACGAAAAATCGGTCAAAAGTATAACGCTTGGGAACAGCGAGAACGAAGGTAAACTTGACATAAATCAAAAGATAAGAATGCACAACTTTTTTTTCTCTCTTCTTTCTCTATCTTTCTCTCCCTCTCTCTCCAGATCATTGAAACGGTTTGTGAAAGAATTTCAACATTGCATAATGCAACGTGGTATGTCCGTATAGTTATTGGCACTGCATTTGATTATGAAATGCGACACTTTTATCTCAACGTTTTTTTCTTTTTCTCTTTTTTTTTTGCAATGATTTGTTGGATTTCAACTTTGGTAGACATTTTGTAATGCCAAGTATTAAGGAGGTTCTGACGCTTGCAAAGACGCAATTTATTTTATTTCAACCTTTTTTTTTTCTTCGAGGTTTCATGTTTGTTGACAATTAGGTCCGATTGCAAATTACAAAAAAAAAGTTGAATTAAATTTTAAACAATTCTGATTTTTTTTTTTTTTTTTTTTTTTTTCAGAGAGACTTGAATAGGAAGATAATTTTGTTTTCGTTTCTTTCTTATAGTTGAAAATGTAAAAAAGGCTATGAAATGGTTGAAACGAGAGATAACAAAAAAAGATGATTGGTACATTTCTTTTTGATTTGTAGAAAAGAATTAAAAAATGATGCGTGATGACATCCTCGTAACTGTACCGAGTATAACGGCACCGTTGCGCAAAGCCTAGACGGAGCTTACTTAACCCAGTTTCTGTCGTCGTTTTTTTGTCACCGCCGAGACGAACTTGAAATCGGTTGACCCTGCTGTTAATCGAGTTGGCCCTCGCAATTGAAACTTTTTTTTTACAATTATTGCAGCATCTGTTAATTAATTGAGGCAGCTGCTGACAAAATGTTTTCGCAAACGCGACCTATCGTTCGTGCCCGGCCTCTAATCTCCGCTGTTACAACTTTTTGTTTGTTTTCCAACATAGGTTTATTTCTACTTGTTTGATTGATACGATTTGTACAAAAATAAAAAAATCAGGTTCCCCTGGGATTCGAACAAATAAAACGATAAGTGAAACAATAAACAAACTTGAAAAAGCCCGGTGACCAAATTGTTGTGACACCGACTATATCAAAGTTTCAAAAATGTTAATAGAGGCAGCGCGGTGTTGCAACGAGGCTAATTCAACATCTGTTTTGTCTCCGTTTCTTGTTTCAAAAACGTTCAATACAACCATCAGGAAATGCGTATTGCGTGTACACGTTTCGTCATTCACATTCGATCCGAAATTGTGTGTCAAAAAAAAAAATCCGTCGAATAACTGAACTCAACACCGTTAACATTTTCAGAAAAAAATAACTCATCAATAAAAAATGACGTATCAAATATAAAATGTATAAAACATTTTTCATTCATTTGTAATTTCAAATTAATTCAGTCTTGGAAATCAATAACAGAAACAAAACTCATCTTTATTGATATAACCAATGTTATTTCAATGGTTAACGAGTTGTATAATTTTATAATATTGGACAATAGTTTTCCGGTTGATTTGGCGCAACAAAAGCCAAAATTCTAAATTTGTCAATGCATTAGATAATTATTTTATTTTAAGTTAAAATTCGATACATCAATTTCGGTACTATTTTTATTGTCTCAGGATTCACTTGCTCTTCAATTTTGATATTACAATTTTCCATGGATACTCAAGTAAACATTTATATATTGGTCCATATACGGCCCAGATATGAAACATAATGGCCCATATATGGGTCTATATATAGCCCATATATGAAACATAAATGACCCTTATATGGAACAAATGACCCATATATGAATCCATATATGGCACATATATGGAACATAAATGGTCCAGATATGGAACATAAATAACCCATATATGGAACATAAATGGCACATATATGGAACATAAATGGCCCGTATATGAATCCATATATGGCTCATATATGGAACACAAATGACCCATATATGAATCCATATATAGCTCATATATGGCACATATATGGAATATAATGGCACATATATGGAACATATATGGAACATATATGGAACATACATGGCCCATAAATGGACCCATATATAAAATTGTTACTCAAATAGCTGAACGAAAAATTTTTCTTTCAGTGTACTTGAATCTCTGACCGGACAAACTTTTGCAACTTGTTCTCCTAAAATCCCAGAACCATTGATCAACAACGTTATTATGACAGTGCGCGTTGGTCAACAGGTCTTTGACCCAGCGATAAGATTACGAAACATTCAGGCGGTGAAAAAAAAGAGTACGTGGTCTCTCCTAAAACGCCCATTTACCTTGGCAATGAGTTTTTGTCCGGTGACAACGTCGACGCACTTGAATAGAGTGCTGCCCTCGGTGGGGCCGATTATGAGGAACCGATTGCCGATGATCTTGGGGCCCGGGTTGGCCGAGGGTGCCGACGACTCGTAGGTCGGAAAGGCGACCTCGTCCGCGGACTTGTGCGCCGGAAGCTGCTGCTGGCTCGGCGTCTCCTGCTGATTCGAAAGGAACTTAGCATCGCTTGTGCGTGGATGCAGCTGCTGCAACGAGCCAGTCGTCACTCTCATATTGTGTATCACTAATCACTTTCACGCGTAAAAACAAGTCCCCGTAGCCTTGACCTTGAGGCATTCGAGGTTCGCACAGCCAACGAAGAGCACTGCGGTAGCGTCTTGTAACAAAATTTGTTTCTTTTTCTTCCTCCTTTTGAATGCTCCGATGTTCCCCACAGTGTATCACTTTGTTCTCAGCGGTCAAAAGGTCCTTGGACGGAAAGAGATCTGCGAGATGGCCCTGGAAATTAAAAAAAATGTTCAACGTTAGTTCAGTGACTTGGTGACGAAAAAATTTTAAGTTTCATTTTTTCTTTGTTTTTCATTTTTTATTTATTTTTTTTTTTTTTCATTTTTACGTTTTTTGCACTGATCAAGCCAGGGTCTTGCTCAAGGACACCGCTTCATTCGCGCAGTAACTGATGACGAAACTGAATAAATGATGACTAAGTTGAGGCACGTGAATAATTGTACAAGTTTCAGTGATGAATAAAAAATCCTTTTTCCAACTATTCGTGTTTTACAAAAATCCATATTACTTTTTCGGACCAACCATCAAGAATCCAAAATAGAATATAATTTAAAACAAAAAACTAATTTTCATTTCAGTTTTGATAAAGCCGGAATACTTAGGTGAGATGGCAAAATGTACTTTGAGCTTCTTTTTTTTTTCTTCTTCTGAAAGCCAAATATTTGTTTGACAAAATTTTTGTTGAAGCGTATCATTTTGGCGAGGAAGAGAAACTGGTTTTTTCGTCTGGTGGGTCGGATCAGCCTTTAATGAGCGAGAAGAGAATTCGCAAGGTTGAAGGAAGAAAAAAAAAGTTGATGTGACATTGTCGTTGCTTTTTTCCATTGTGTGGTAATTGAATTGGCCAACTTGGGAGCGTATGCAAAAATGTACGACGACATTATTTACACGTGGTATTTTTTTTTTATTATTAAAAAGTACATGGGCGATGAAAAGGAAGTGTCGATATTGGAATTATCAGAGCTTGATCGTCAAATTGTAACGTGTTCCGCTTGTCGAGGATCGCGTGGTTCACAGAAGCGGCATTTCAAAAGTCAAGGCGTTTCGACATCCCTTGACTTGCTTGTGCAATTGACAGGAGGCTCGGTAAGGTCAGGGGTACCGCTGGGAGGTGGCTGTGCGAGCGATCGCCGAAGAGCCTTCGTTTTGAAAAAGCAAAGAAAAGGAGGAAAAAAAAGCCACCAAGTTGTTGCAACGTCCAGGGCCGTTTCATGTTCCAATGATTCCAGTGGATTTTAATTGAATGCAAGCGACTTTTAACGGACCATTAATTGCGACTTTTCAATCGGTTTCTTCACGAACTGAGTCATTTATTACTTTTTTTTATTTATATTTTTTTTTACAAATCACTAGACAATTTTGACATTAATTACAATTTGTTACTGTTATCTACATTTATTATTAAACTTCGTAACTAGTACAATTAGTTACGATAATTAGTTCGAATTATTGTTTACAGTTTCCGACTAAACGATTGGTTTTCAACTGCAGCCAACTTCACGCCACAGGATTTGCCGAGTCGTTTTTCTAACCTCAAAACCGTGTCCCAATGATGAAAATCAATTTTTTGCAGTTCTCGAAGAAACGATTGGTTTTCAACCGCAGCCAACTTCACGGTACAGGATTTGCCGAGACGTTTTTCTAACCTCCAAACCGTATCACATGAAATTAATTTTCGTTCGAGACATTTGAGAAAGAAAAAAAGCGAAGAGACACGAGCGAGGTTGTATTAATTATCTTGTTTTGATGAACAACAGCACGGGGAATTGTAGAAACGGTGTAAGGCATTGCATCAGCCGTGTTAAATTCGTAGCGGTTGTGCAAACTACGCCCCTGGCGGATTTGCGCTTGCGCAAAGCCGCGGCGCAGGGCCGTAGCGGTTGGAGGGCACCGGCGCACGTGCGCCAGATCGATTGTTCGTTCGAGGAAACGTATATGGAATCCTTCGTTGGGGTCGCGATGGCGGATGGTGCGATTAACTCGGCATGACGCAAACGGCGAACGCCCGTTACGTAGCCGACGGAAAAGCAAAACCGATCTTGCACCATCTTCGTGACCTGTTGCAATGGCGACGCCGCCAACCGATTATTATTTTTGCACCAGAGACATTTGCAAAACAGCTAGCCGAGATAACGACAAGTATCGTTGCACTTTGCTCGTTACTCTTTTCCAACTTGCTAACTCGCCGATAAATCCGACGCAACAATTCCGCGGATCGCCGTGCAACAAGTCACGCATGTCAAAACAAACGGTCATCCCAAAGTGACGGCGATGTTTTTGACAGTGACCAGGTTTTATTGAAACCCGTTAATCATTTTGTACTGCCGTCTTTTTTGTGCAATAAGTAGCATATATTGTCTCGGGATAAGGATACACCGCAGTGTTGTCATTTTTTTTGTACTTGGCCAGAGAAACTGTCGTGTCTCCTGATTTGAAAAATATTCAAATTCAATTTCAAACTGCCTCCGCTATTCATGGTATGCAGAGGGAATCCAACCCTACCGATATTTAGCACATCGTTTACGTCAGACCTGAGACACTTTTTCCAATTTTGTTTTTTCGGTTCAAAAGAAAATTATTGAACCAATCAAAACCCACGCGTTACCTTGACTCGGTGGACCTTCCGGATTGCTGAACGGAGGGTTGTATCCAAACGTTTTGCGGACCGTCCTTTATTCGCACACCTAGTTCTGCTCGCACAGTGTCTTATGAATTTATAAATCTGGTCGACAGTTTGTTTGTTGTTTTTTTTTTTAAATCGGTGAGAACACGCGGATACACTCGATCGCGTGGTAATTTAGCGAGCGGCGATTATGCGAGAACCTGCGGACGGTCCCGAACGTAGGGCCGACCTCCGCTCAACAACGACGGCGCCAGCAAAACAAAGTACACTCGACTATGCGCGCCATTGTGCTAACAACGACTGACAGGCCGAGCCAGGTTTTCGTAGCAGCGCCCGTTAACGCAGCCGCGCGGGTGGGGCGGCGCGCATGCGCACTCGCCCGCGCACAGACGCCAACGACTACGCCGAGACGACGACGCCGGCTATTGTTTTCCGCAAAATTCAACACTAAAAAGCTACAAAAAGTTTAGGAATTAATGTTCGTTACCAAATAGATGTACCGATGTTTATTAATACAAATGACCTTCATAAATGACCTTGTATTTTTCGTTTTCTACAACATAATTTTATTTATTTTATATATTAAATGTATATTAATGTGTCACAATACTATAACATTCTAATAAATAAATAAATTATATAAATAAATGTATCTCCGTTTAATCAGGGGAAAAAAATAAAAACAATGAAATTTTATTATCCAAAAAAAAAAAAACAAAAGAAAAATAAAATAAACTTAAGTTTTAAGTTCGATGGGTGTCGTTATACGTAAAAAGAATGTGTGTGAATATCATAAAACGATTAACAAAAAAAGAAGAGTGCTGATGAAATTGTACATTTTCTGAGATGATTTCGGCATGACACGCCACCGGTATTAGTCGGTGTACGTGGTTGAACGTGAATGAACCGATACGTGTGTGCGTCCAAGGCGTTCACAAACACCGATCTAAATTGACAATCTTCCGGTTTAGATAGGCTCGCATCTACGACTCCCTTCGATGCAAATCTTAGACCGAGAAAGTACCGATTTTATATTCATCGGTACTGTTTTTTATTCGACGCTAAAGAAAAAAAAAACGGGGAAAGCTAACGGTTTCGTATTTTTTTGGTCGTTTCACTTGTACATTTGAAATTGCGCAAGTCGAGTTTCTATGATTGTTTGAACTGTTTCACTTGTTTTATATTGTTTTTAAAATTTTTTGTTCAAAGACAAATAAACTGCGTCAACTGAACAATCGAAAAATCGAGCGCGCCAACTTCGGTGCAATATTAATAAATAATTACGCAAACAAACCAACCGACAGACATTCAAATAGAGTTTCAAATTTATTTTTAAGCTTGTGTTTTTGAAACAGCGAATACTAGGCCATTCACCGCGACGAAAATAGACTTTTAATTGGCGTTATACAAATCTAATCACGTGTTTTTTTTTTCGTTTGTTATTATAAAGATCCGTAGAAAATTAGGTACGAAAAAAATGTCCCTAAGTTATATCTAATAAAGAAATCAATAAGGTGATCTCTGAACTAGTAAATAAATTTTGTACTTTGATCAACATTTTTGAGTATCTGGCCGTTTCGCAACGGAAACGTCAAACTACTTGAATATAAAATACATTAAGCAAGCTACAATTGATAAATTTAACAAGCGGGCAGTCTCGGAAAACCCGATTATAACCTTTGCTAACAATTTCATCGGTGACTATTTAATCGGTGAAACATGTTGTTTTTCAAAAATGGTTCAAGGATATTGCAGTGCCGCAATTCAATATGGAGCACGACAAATAACGTTTAATATATAAAATGACAAAAAAAAAGTTTGTTACCAAATAGCTGAGCAATCTTCGAGCGTTGATCGTTATCGCAGTTGGTCGTTATCAATGTTCTTTGCTTTTTAATTCCAACCAGATTGCGCGTCAGGTGCAGACAACTCTTTCAATTTTTGACACATGTGGTTTTTTTTTAGCTGCAAATGAAATAACAATTTTCAGTTAGTTGTAGATAGAAGGAAAAAAAAATTAATTTATTCCAAAATGGAAGAAACGATAAGGCAACATTAAAATTCTACGATAATGAAAAAAAAAAAACAAATTGTAACGCGCGATGATATTTCAACGACTGGAAAAGAAAAGAATCGTCGGATTATGATGTCACGCAATGAAATCATGTGGATAAATCACTCTTGCCCAACAAGACGAGTCAACACAACTACAATTAAAAATTGATCTTTAAAAAGTAATCAAGACGCGAGTCGCCGTCAGGGCATAACAATGTCCAGGCGATTCTTGAAAAACAGATGTGTGTTTGTGATAATCATTCTTTTTAACCCCGATTTGTAATTGTCGCCGTGTAACTTGCATCTTGTTGGATGTAAAATTTCAAAAAAAAAAAAAATTGAAATCTCGCGCAATCCTTATAGGACTGACGTGGAGTGCCTTGAAGCTTCGCGATGTGCACAACGATGTAAATGCGAATGCATAAGATATGTAAATTCAACAAAACGTGTATTTTCATTTTTTTTTTATTCTTTTTTATTCTCATTTGCTTGAGCGTAACAGTTTTCTTATAAAGAAAATTTAATACAAAATATAAAATGGTTTTAAAAAGTTGTAGTTAAGAACGGTGGGAAGATTTTGGTTCTGAAAATGTTTCAGAGGGATAACAATTCTGACGGATCGATTTGGTAAGAAAATTGAACGTGATAATTTGTATTCAAACTTCTATTTTGAAACTGATTAGGAAATGAAATAATAACGGTAGTACCGTTGAACCGAGTATTTATTTTATTCATAGATCATACACAATCGGGTACACCGATAATTTCACAAATTGTACCGTTCGGGGAAAAAATTCGTCCGGCATTCATCGATGTGAAAACAGAAAAGTCATGCATAAAAAAGTGATAATGAAAAATGAAAATTTGATGGATTTGAACTGACTAGAAAGAAACAGAAAAGAGAAAGAAAAAGTTAAGAAAATGAAAAATGAAAAAATAAAGATGTAAAAAAATAAGATATAAAAAAAATGAGACAACGCGATGGCTAACAATTTATAACGAAACAGAGGCCAGAAGTTGCACCGCATTTCCAAACGTGAAATATACGTACTGCGATTACAATCGAGATAGAGCGCGCGCAGTTGTTGAAGTTGGCATGTGTATGGTAAATATATACGTACACAATTTGCTGCATGTATTACGGCGTTAATTATCGCGCTCGTTTCTACATACTTACTTGCGTTAGCGAAACAACCGAGTGTCCCAACAGACACGGCTGATTGCGTGGCCCTCGGGATCGCGTACAATCCGAGCCTCAGACCTTCGAATTTCTGGATCCTCGCAGTGCCGGATGTTAGTCAACGAGAAGACTCTTCAATTCAATTTTAAATCTCTCTTAACTTTAATTTTCAAACGAAAACCATCTGTTTATTAATCTTACATTTATTCTTATTTAAATAATTATAAACAATCGATGAGAAACAATTGTTAACAAAATCTTACAATTTTTTGAACTTTTGTTTTCAATTTTATATTTTTTTATATGGTTGGATTTAAAATTAGAAGTTGAAAATTTGAAATGGAAAATAGATGAGATTGGTAAAAATGTACAGATCGGGCAAAAAAGTACAACGGAGGAAAAAAAAAGAAGTTGACGTGTCCGGGAAATGCCGGATGTTCCGTAGCCTTAATGTTATTGAACTGGCTTCTTGCTTCCTGGGGCCGTTTTAAAATTTACCTGCTCCGGAAATGAATTGTAGGTGTAGCTGTCCTATGAACGACGGTTATATTTTTAGCCCCGGAACATCAATATATAGACAATTTAATGTCCGGTTAACAAAACCCAGATAAAATCAATGTTCTTAATAATCTTTAAATTTGATCATAAAATTATCTTCAGGTTAATTTTAATTTAATTTAATTTTAATTGTTAGATAAAATTATAAATTACCATGATATTAAATTATATTTTTCATTGTTTGTTTATTATGGGAAAATGTAACTCGGAACGAAGAGTTAGATTTTTTGATGTTTACATAAAAATTCAAAAAATTTTTAAATAATGAAATCGATTTCGTCGTCCGCCTATGTGTCTGTTGAAATATTGTTTGGTGGCACAACAAAAGTCCATCGGGTCCATTCATTTTCCAATGTCCAAAAACGAGCAATTAACCCTCGTTCTTCAACATTGACATATTTACAGCCGACAGATGCACTATAATTAAAAACACGAGCGATGATGTAATAATTATAAAATGTTTCGTGTCGCGGCGTAACGACTCTCCGTCTTTTATCTAACCCGTTTTAATTGTTTTATTTCATTTTATCAATCCATTTCTTTTTTTTTTCTTTTCAGCGCTCAATTATTATTCATCGATTCTTAATCAGGATCCAACTTTTTGCAGCACCTTATCAGCAAATATTTTTACCTTTCATTCAAATTCCAAACTGAAATTAAAGAAAGGTACGTTCAACAACAAACAAATGTTTACAAACTGTTGTAAACATTTTGTTTAACACTGTTGTTATCAAAATGAAAATAACAATTTTATTCAAGCAGCATCCGCTTTATCATTTTGATATGATGAAATATCGTCGTGCCGCGTGACACTCATCATGTTTCACAAAGTTACTCAAGGTGAACAAAAAAAGTTGCAAAAGATTGTTACAATTATTTTCCAATCCCCCTCCCCAAAATTGACAACTTTTGAAATTGCATCTGTTGTTCGAGTGGTTAAAACAAAAATCTAAAAAAAAGTTTGTTTGTACAGAAATAAACTATGTTGAAATATTTTTTTGAAAATAAATTTTGTGCGAAAAAAAAAACGTGTAGACATAAATTTATCTTGTATATGAACACCTATGTTCGTATGAAAAATATGTTTTGAAATCGTGCATTTTAACGGAGTTATAAGGTGCATAAGTGTAAGATTGAGAAACCATTTAGCGTTAAAAAAAACGCGACAAGAATATGTCATGTAATAACTTTGATCGGCTGATTTTATGCGGATACAAATGCGATTTTGTTTGAAAAGGTCAGTGGCAAGTTGAATGAAGCTCCTCTTAAGAATAAAATCAAATGTTAATCGATCTTGTTGCAAACGTAAAACTGAATGTAAAATTTCCCTCATTGAGTCTATTTTTTGAAAAAATAAAAATAAAAAATAATAAGAAAAAAAAACTTTTTTGAAAAATTTGTATCCTTTTGAATTTTTGGGTTCAATTAATAAATGTGGTTTTTGTAGAGAAGTTAATTTTTTTTTGATAACAAATTTGTAGTGAGGCCTTCAATATCTTTATCATGAATCGGCGATGTTTATACACCACGATAAAATTAAGCAAGAAAATAATTATCGAGTATTCAGAATAAACGTGAGAATCTTTTGTTTCACAATATCAACGGCGAATATATCATCTCTATGCAAATGGGAGTTTATGACGCCATAATTACTTGTTTTAAGAAAACAATTAGATTATGCAATTTTGATATTATTTCTAATTGAAAACGTATAATAAAAAAATTGTATCCAACATTATCGTCAAACTGAAATTTTCATACGAATAATGTTGACTTGAACATTTGATCAGTTTTAGAAAATTTAATTTTTTAGTTTCTTTGTCATTTTTTTACATCTTTTTTTTTTTTTTTTTTTTTTTTTTTTTTTGTAAGCTAATGTTTTTTGTCATAAAAATCTATTTATGAAAAATAAAATGTTGAAATCATCTTATAAAGGTGGACAGTTTAGAATTCAAGAAAATACATTGAACTTAGTTTCTCAATTTTGTTCAAAGAATTTAAACAAAGAGGACAGAAATCAAAATGCAAATTCAGAATGTTTTTATTTCCGCCATGGTGTTGTAGGTTCACGGTCGACCGTAGACATTTTGTCTCCTTGGCTGGTACGACGATCGCTTTTTCCACATGATATTCCCTTCCCTTTCAAAATAACTTGCATTGCAATATCGCACCAGCATTTAAATGTTAGGTCATCATCGTTAATCTAAAATATAATTAGATTATTACTACACGTACCCGTTAACTCCAATCGATTTCATACTGTTTCATTTTGTTTGTGTATTGATTTTGACACGTATGCCCCTATTTTTTACAATCAAATTAAAAAAATACAAAACAATATAATTGAAAATATAGTAAATATGTTTGTTTACACGACAAGAAAACTTGTAATAATAATTCTCAAATTGTCGTGAATGTTTACCACACTGTATCATAAAGCAGTGATAAAATGCCTACCTTTGTTGGTTTTTATTGAATTCGTTTATTATTTTAAACAACACGCGATAAAAATTATTTAGAGTTTTATCATTTTTATTTGAGTGTTCAATAATAGTATATTATGCACCAAGGGCCGCACGAGGTCAATACAGCGTTTTTTGTACCAAGGGAGCGGGAGTTTTCAGCTGTTTTATTCCCAAGAGCGTGCTTTATTCCCGAGGGCGACAGCCCGAAGGAGTAAAACACGCTCTAGGGAATAAAAACAGCTGAAATCCCACTCCCATGGTGCAAAAAAAGTATTTAGAGTTTTAGAAATTTTACTCAAGTGTTTGATAAAAATGTGCGCTGTAAACCAGCGCGCAGGCGACACAAACAAACTTTTAGCTTAGGTTTTTAAACGAAATTTATATAGGCCTTCTTACAATACGATTTACGAGGAGGACAAATTTCAAATTAAAAATATTTTTAAATAGAAGAGCCTTTTGATGTTGCCAAATATTTTTTAAAATTATAAAATTAGGTAGAATGTTTACCAAACATATAATTTCTATCGAATTGTCATTTTATCACTGCTTTATAAAACAGTTTGGTAAAAATTCATACAAATTTGATAATTATTATTACAAGTTTTCTTGCCGTGTAAGTTTTAAGTTGTATTTATAAGCACGTCCCGAAATAATTACACAATAGCGGAGTTCGTGCACTAAGTAGCATTTAATTTGTTGATACATTTTATTTCATTACCGTTATTATATTCAAGACAATAGTTTCTCGTAATTAAAAAAATAACCTACAATAAATTACAAAGTCAAATCTTGTTTACATCTATTATTGTAACAAAATTTAATCTGATTACAAACATAAAGCCAATTTTCCGTACGAAAAGGTTATTTACCCACGCAGATGCAGTCACGTTTTTCTGCACACGCGTGTTGTACTTGAGGTGATATAAAAGGCAGGTTTGTTTACGAAAACTATTGGAGGTCACAGGGTCACAATTGTTTTTATTCAACAAAATTTATCGAACGATATTTTTTTTGACCGATATATTTTATTTTATTTTTATAAAAACAATCATTAGATGACCCCTCTTGACCTTGGCTCCGTTATTGTAAACAAATCCGAGCGTTTTAGCTCACGTTGATGGAAAACTCATTTTCAACAGACTTTTTTTTATATGTCGGCGATGTGAATTTGACAATCCCGCGCGCAACATCAATGAGATTTTCTTAACAGCTATTTCGTGTGTGCGTTGCGAGAGGTTCTTTGCAAAAATTCGCAGCCAAGGTAACGTGTGCGAGCTCCTTCAATTACCTCGACCTGAAAATGCAACCCTCACACAAAAAAGAAAAGTTGAACGCGCAAGAGCCTTTTTGTTGTCCCGCAGGTTGCATTTTTCTGTGAGACTTTTTGAACAACAAAAAATTGTTATCAAATTTTAAATTCAAAACTCACGAGAACTTTCATTATTCAAGATGTAACTTTTTAATTTTTTCTCTTTTTCTTTTCCTTATGTTTATTCTTTCATCGAATATTATTCTAATTTTAACATCATTAACGAACAAATTTTATTTCAAATTTTGATAATTTCAAAATAGGAAGAAAATTGTAAAAAAAATTATTTGTTTATTGTTAGTTATTAGTTGACGGAATATTTAAAATTTTTTATTGGTGCATTTTTTGCAATATTTTTTTTTTGTGAGCAATTTTTGCATTTGTCTCGGTATTGAAGGAGAGAAAATATTTGTGTGTAAATCAAAATGCACACTGGGTACAGGTATTATTATTGTAATAAACGGTGTGTGAATCGAGGGACCATGAGCCATAAATCGAAGGTCCTGGCAGTTGCAGGAGACCGCGATGATAACGCACACACGGCCCACTTGCATCCTGGCTGCATGGCCGATTCTCATGGATCATTGCGAAATATTCAAGGTCAAGCGTGTATATTGATTCCGCTTTAATTGCTACTAAATGATCGTCATTAACATTCAAATTTCACATTTCCGCTGTTTGAATACAATAACAAAATTCAATATAATGGTTTTGACGGTTGGCTTAAAAACAAAAGGTTTCGTTATACAAAATGATAATTACGCTTTATTGCACAAGTTTTCGAATTCATACTCACAAATTGTCAACGATGATTAAACACAAAACACGATACGTTATTTTTTTACTCGCTTTTCGTTTTGATTAATACAATTTTAATTTGATTTAAAATTTATTAAAATTATGCATTTTATGTTTTATTTAAAATTTACCTATTAAAAAATTAAAAAAATTATTTTGATTTAAAATTTATTTTTATTTACAGCATAGTTTGACAATTGTTTTCAATTGAAAATGAACAATTAATGACGTGCATCAAATTTTAATTTTAAAATCGACACTTTATAAAAGTGTTCCAATTAGCAATTTTCAATTCCAGAATATAAAAAATCAAATGGATAAAAATAATGATAAAAAAATCAAATGAATATAATTGGAGTATCAAAATGATATCAAATTTGAATCGATCGCATGGCCAGAGCCAATTTCACATCCGTCAGGAAAATGTACTTCTTGACGATTGCCGACACTTTTCCAAATCGCTCGGACTGATACTTTTCAAAAACAACGTGCAACCTATCGTCCGATTTCAACGATTTCTTTGCCTGCAGTACCATTTTGTGCTGCAACGAATAGCTCTCTCTCAGAAATGACCTGTGAACAAATTTAATTTTCACATTGTCAATTTTCACAGTTTATAATGTTATAAGAATTGTCTTTTTTTTGTTTATTTACTCGGTGATGTTTGCTTGATAAAATGATGTAATTTCTGTGGTGGTCTCAAACAAATCTAGATGTTCGTGTTGAATTAAACAGCCGACTGTTACAGCCGCAGCGGCTAGTTCAACGGTTGAAATTCTGCAACAGTTTTTTCTGAACATAGCGATATCAATCTGAAAAATTGACAACATTTTTTGTCCCATATATGTCGCATATATGGTACTATATATGTTGCATATATGGTACCATATATGTCGCATATATGGCACCATATATGTCGCTTATATGGCACTCTATACGCCCCATATATGTTCCAGGTATGCCGCATATATGGCACCATATATGCCCCATATATGCTCCAGGTATGCCGCATATATGTCGCATATATGAGAGCATATATGTCGCATGTATGAGGGCATATATGTCGCATATATGAGGGCATATATGTCGCATGTATGAGGGCATATATGTCGCATATATGAGGACATATATGTCGCATATATGAGGACATATATGTCGCATATATGAGGGCATATATGTCTGCGTATATAAAAGTTTTGCTTAGCCAATTATTCTTACCATATAACAAGAAATGTAATAGATGGTTTTGTTATTGGTTATATGCCTGAGGTTGATCAGAAAATATGATATCACAGTTGTGACATCGACGAATGAACAATGAAAATCTAAAGTTTTCAGGATCTGTTTTTCACACCTCAACAGGTCTTTGACTTTTTTTATCTTGTTGTTGTCCTCTATAAAAACTATCATGTTGCCACTCTAAAAACAATAATCTTTTTTTAATTTTTCAGGTACTGAATAATGATATAATAAAACATATATATATATATGTTTACCATTGGGATGCGAGGATACGATCCATTAGTTTTAAGCGCAACCCACATGCAGGCCAAAGACATCATCTGAAGATCTTCCAAGTCTATCTTTTTCAATTGCAAAAACGAATGTAAAATTTTCATCGTTTGGTACAAATTGGATGAAGAGTAGTGTAAATGTGTCTGACAATGAGAATTTGATGCGAATCACAAAATTTCATTATTCATTTGATTATCATCATTATTATTAATTTTAATTCAAATTTGTTTTTTTTTCTTACATGAAGATCCATAATCCATTTGTAGATGATGTCCCACTGAGTATCGGTCAAAAAAATATCCGAGTCGTATTTTAAGAAAATTCGGATGTCCTTTTCCAAAAGTGTTTTAAAATATTCTTCATTATTCTCAGTATTGTAACTGAATTCAGCGCGCGACATGTTGAAAAATTTTGCCACCACATTAGTGTTTCCATGTTGCAACTTGACCTGCAATTTTTTGGGCGATTTTTTTTTTGTATTATTCTTAATTTTGTCTCATACAATTTTATTATCATTTTTTAACCATTCTGAATAATTAATTTTTCAATTCTCACATTCGCCGGTGTCGGCGGTTGACGATTATTTTCAACCGGGGTGATGAAATGATTCGCGTCATTTTTCTTCAGAGCAAGAACTTGGGGATGTAGAAGAACATTCGGCACATTCGCGGGTTTTGTGCTGGGTCCTGATACAAAAATTATTTTTCGAACAAAATTAATTAAAGATGAAACAATTTTGGTTTCGGTTTGTTTGTTTGTATATTTTATAATGTTAGAACAATATGCAACAAAATTTAATTCGAACTTTAAACGCACCTGGTTGAGTTGGCTGTGGTGGTACTGTGAAAAATTTTTCTTCGTACAATTTTTCAGACTTGGTTGGTCTGTTCAGTTGTTCAGCGACATTGACATTGCCCAGCGGACGAGTCAGTTTTTTTGACCCTGAAAACAATTTTTCAAATTTTCTTTATTTTTTATTTATTTATTATTTTTATTATTTTTTTATTATTTTTGTATTATTTATTATTATTGTTTATTGACATACAAATTTGTTCGTATAAATTTATTATGAAACTTTTTTCCGTCGTAATTAAAAAAAAAATTAAAAATAAAAAAAATAAAAGTAAATAAACTTTTAGAACTACTATTTTCTGGTCTGAATTCCGTTGTATTTCTAATATACTCACGCAAAAATCTTTCAAATGGGGCCAAGTTGGCATTTTCTTTGTCTCGTTTCTGTTCCTCCATCTTGTTAATATTTTGTAAATAAATAAATAAAATAGACGAAATAAATAAATTAACTTTGCAATAACTTGCGAACCGATTTTTTCATTTTATCTGCCAACTCGTGGGCAAAACTGATTTACGGAACGTTAAAGACTAATGTATGTATACAATTCGAAATGGTGTCCGTAATTGCTCTTGTTTTCATCTGATTCGCCAAACGCGGAAAAATTAAATCTGCAGAAAGTGAAAATTTTACGAAAAATGTACTGAAAAAAAAATTTTTTTGAAAATAAATCATTTAAAAAACATTACAAAGTTGACAAATTTTGACAAGTGTTTCACTTGATTGATTGTTACTTTTTAGGACTGCAAAATTAATGTTTAATGAAATCGTATTCTCGGTGTTCATAAAAGGAGTCTATACATTTGTAAAGTCTTAAATTGTAGACTGATGTCATCGTTGCAAGTCAGCTGCGATAGCCTCCGTCCCATGTTTTATCGAGACTTTTTTGATCAGCTGTCTTTACAAACATACTGCGCAACCTAAGAGGGACGACGGTCACGTTTTACGAATCTCATTTCATCTCAGAATCAAAAATTCATGATTAGCATTTTTTTTTTCATTTTATTTTCAACTCAAATTTTGTTTGCAAAAGTTCTAACATTTTTCATTGAGTTGCAAGTTGAATGGGTTCAAATGAATGAAATTATTATATTCGAACAAAATAGTACCAAAGTTAAAAATCGAGTTGAAAAAATATTTTAAATCTTTTTTTCTTTTTCGTTAATTGGAATCAACATGAACTTAAAATATGATTAACAAAAAGAAACTGAATAAAAAATGAACAAAAACTTGTTTATTTGAATTCAAATTTTTTTTCATAGTCAGTGAAACAAAAATAGAAAACGGTTTTCCGCTCGAAAGTATTTTTGCGGGCAACGGTCTTTCTTCCGTCTCAATGAAAGCAGACTTTGTAGAAGAGCGATGTACTTCCGGTCCGGATGCGACGGCCGCCACACGCCTCGCGGAAACTGGTGTACGCGTTTGTCGGTCGTCTAACGCATTCAAGTTGTAATTTTCACATAACGGAAGTAATGTCACTCAAACATTTGTTAGAAATACATTTTTCAGTTTTTTTTTTTTTTTTCATTCCACAACTGAAAAATAGCCACAAAAATACCAACTGTATGAATGTTATTTGAATTTGACCGAAATCATTAGTGAAAATTATTTAAAATAAAATAAGAAAGATGTTACAAAAAAGTTTAATCCAAAAAAGAATTTCACAAAATTGAAAAAAATGAACTGAATCAATAATTTGAATAAATTAATTTTGATTTTTTGATGATTCTACAATTAGTAAGTGTTTTAATTATTGTTTATAATTATAATTTGTAATTTATATTTTTGCAATATTGTAATGCAAAAATTGAAAAATGTTTTTTTTTCTTCATCTTGTACATTTTCAAGCCTTGTAAAAAAATGGACAAACGAAGATTAGCTAACGACGGAAGGAGCAAGTTGACTCTTGAGTTTGTCCGCGACCTGGATAACCATAGCCTTTGATTGTTCCTTGAAACAAGATAGAATCAACAAATTAAAACCAAAGTTGAAAAACAAATTGTTTAGCGGATGTTTTTACATTAGAAAAACAATTGTGTTGACAAATGCAGTCGAGCCAATTTAAATATTAAGGTCATGAACTTTTCGAGCAAAAACAATGTCGACATTTTCCTCTTAACCTCTTCATTCTAATTTTCAAATTTACAATTTTGTATAAATCCCCATTCTTTTTTTTTTTTTTAATTTTACTCTTTTCAACTTTCAACTTTTTAACTTTCTAATTTTTTTAATTTTGTGAATTTAAAAAATTTCATCTGCGCCATTTTCAAATTTTTATTTTCAGTTTTTTGGTATCTTGTGTTTGATTCATAGTATAAAGTATCCCATTGAAATTTGACAACGAAAAAAAAAAAAAAATTCGAAAAAAAAGAAAAAAGAAAGAAAAGAATTTTTGGTGTGCTGGTAGACTTTGGCAGGTAAATTGCTGCCCAGTCAGCAGCAGCACGAGCCGAGGGCTTTCATCTGCCGAGTGCAGGTGCTGATCGCCCAATGACGTATTTAGTCGTTTTGTTCATCCCGACAGATGTGCGCCCACCAGTTTAACATCGGCACATGGCTTCAAAGATAACAGGGATTGTGCTGCTCCAACATCTTGAGATCAATTTTTTGATGCGGACAAAAACTGGAATAGTTTTTGTCTAAATAATAAAATAGGCATCTGTTTGATTATATGTATGACACTATCCTCCGATCACTCATCTTGTAATCCTGAAAATAATGATTTTTGAAATTTAAATGTCATTTTGGCGCGGAAGGCGAAAAAAATTTTAAAAATTAATAATTAAAATTCGGTAACAACAAAAGTGATAATTCACTCAAGGCTTTTTGATGTGTTGAAATAATTACAATCCACGAGTCTGTAAACTTTCTTGGAAAAGAATTTAATTGATCAAACCAAAAAAAAAAAAAATAGAAAAAAATCGGTTTCAATTTTTTTTCTATTTTTGCCCGTAATTAATATCTTTTATTTTTAGGTTAAAAAAAATTAAAAATGATTGGAAAAAAAATCAAGTCACCAGATTTATTTTTTATTAATTTTCGTTAATTTGTTTTGTTTTTTTTTTTTTTCATTTTAGAACAAGTTTTAAAACTTTCATCAAGAAATACAGTTTTGAAAATTTCAAAAAGTTGAACTAATAAGATTATGTATTCAATTTTACATCTAGTTTTCGATTACAAAAGTGTATAGGTAGAATGTGGGCACCGTCTTCTGTGTGAATATACCGGTTCTTTAGTAGTGTCGTAAAATCGACTTATAGTCTTGATTGTGCAACGGCTTATTCTGGCCTTCGCTGCTGTCTGGATCCGTACAGTTTTCGCGATAATCAGAGGTTCGCTCAATAAACAATAGATCCACACTGACTGCGAACATTAACAAAAACAACAAATTATTTGATACCAAGTTCAAAAATGTTTTCATCTATTTTTTGCGATTTTTTTACTTTTCAATTTTTTGTTTTCAATTTCGGATAAATCATCATATCTTATAAAATCCTTACGTATAATTTAGCATTCGTAAAAACTGATGTGAAATAAGAGAGAACAAAATTTGTGACAGTAAAAGTTTGAAAGTTTTTGTTTATTTAATCAAAGTAAAAATATTTGTTCAAACAATTTTGCTAACAAAAAAAAAGAAATATCTCATTGCCAATATGAACGAGCGGTTGCAAAAGCAACTGTCCCTTACAAAACGAAAATTGCGTGAACAACGTTGCGGCAACATTTCAGCAACGACAATACATCAATAAACCCGGAATTGCTGCAACGCGATGTTAACTTTTGCAAATGCTTATTTATAACTGGTCACGGTGTTGCGTTAATAATTTTTGCCACTGAGTCATATTCACCCCTTACTTTATTATGCACTAACTTCTCAAATAAAAAAAAAAAAACAAACAAAAAATATCCCTGATTAAATCAGGTGCATTGTACAAATCTTGTTTTATAATTATAACGACAACATTACTGAACTTCCATTTATATACAGATTTTAATTTAATTTGGTTAATTAAATTTGTTTAATTAACTTTGTTTAATTAAATTTGTTCAATTAAATTTGCATTTAATTTTACATCTCCAAGTTAAATTTAATATAAAAAGTACGACGATTGAAGATACAAGTTATTTGTATACGTCGATCCTTATAAATGGAGAGAAAACCGTAACAATCGGTTCGTTTCTATTGAACATAATCCGAACGGTTGGACCCACGTCACGGATCATCTTTGTCGTAGCGTTTTCAGTCCGGGTTGACAAAAAGGTGGAACAAGCGGAAGCGGCATAATGAGCGCGGGTGTAGCTTCGTTTCCGGCAATAACAATGCGCAGTCGGAAAGGGTAAGTAGTTTGTCGGGCGCCAGAACGCCGGCCGGTCTCGGTAACCTGGGGCTCCGGAAACTCATTCAACGGCACGCTTTTTCTTCGATCTGAGATTTGGCGAACAACCGTTTCGAAAATTTTTGTTTGTTATTAATACTCAGTTGCCCATCCTTGGTCTCGCTCCGCCGTTGTGTCCATTAGGTTCGGCCGGAAGATGCCGATATAATAGGGATGACGCGACTTCCGGATTTGGATATGGTTAAATAAGAAAACACGACTCGGAATTAATTTATTTAATTTATTCACGCGCTCGCACAAACAATGATTGCGTGGGAACAACATTCTTTTGCAACTTTTTAATAATAATCAAAAATTTCTGAATTGGTTTACTGATAAAAAGATTTGTTTAAAAAAAAACAAGTCAAGGTCAGAAAGGTCAAACCATTGTTTTCATAAAAAATACATCGGACGATCCTTCATAAGATTGAAAATTGTTTGGTATATTTTGTTTCATAAAGTCAATTGTTGTATGACCCTTTGACCTTGGCTTGTTATCGTAAACAAATCGGCAAATTTTTGTTTACGTCAAAACGCAACAATTTGTCAAAGGATTAAAAAAATCATTTCGAATGTGATCTTCTAATGGTTCTTTGTTTTGTTTTTTTTTCAAGGTCACAGTGCAACATTTTATTGACGTACCTCCAACTGACACGTTTGCCGAACTCATACATTTATTTCTACATGTGAATAATAGATCCTTTATTTCCTCCGAGAAATGTACACCTTGGAGTGAAAGAAAAAAAAAAGAATCTAAATTGCGGATTCTTGAATCACTCAGGCTCTGTCTGACTTTTTGTTGCCAAACTAAACATATTCAGTTCGGCGTTGAAAAAATATCTTGTTAATGTTTCGCACGAATTTCTGACGTTAGCAACCATTTTGGGCCGAATGACGAATTCATTGATGAGTCTCGGTCTTTGTCTCGATATGACGTAGGACAGATCGGAATTTTTTGTTCAACTTTATTAAATTTCAAGTTTCGGTTGAGCAACGGAAAAATAATGTTGAAAAAAAAGATGGAAATCTGCCAAGAAACTTGCCATTTTGCAAACGACTTTTTTTGTTTTAAACAAATTTCAAAATTATTGTCAGGGGGCACAAATTGTAAGAATATTGTACAATTTTGAAAATAAAATGTTTTTAATTTTTTTCTGAGTTGTAAACGAAAAATAAATTGGCAAAGAAACTGATGGTCAGCAATTTCTTTATCGCGCAAGTATTTCCCACATCTCGTTTTTTTTTTACTCCTTGAGCGTGACCGATTAACGTTCACTTCTCAAGTGTTTGCACTGCTTGCGCCCAACGAGACATTGACAAATGATCAATAGCGTTGCAAAGACAAACGTTATAAAGTCACTGAATGCACGTAATATCCATCTTAAGAGAAAAAAGTCATTCTTCAAAGATCAACCGATGAAATTTCGTAATTTTAATTACCAAACAATTCCAATCGTTTATCATACCATTGTTTTTCAATTTTAAAATCAAACAATTTAATTTTATTTATTTATTAGTCTTTTAAAAGGTTTTATTTTTTATGTTAAAAATTAATTTAATTCAGCTCAGAAAAAATCAACAAAAAATATTAAATGTATTTTTTTTTGTATATTTTTGTTTAAATTGTTTTTTTGGTAAAATAAAAATGTTGAAAACCAAAAAAAACGCCCCCGGGTGGGCTCGAACCACCAACCTTTCGGTTAACAGCCGAACGCGCTAGCCAATTGCGCCACGGAGGCTGGTGATGGCGCTAGTAAAAATTACCAGTGTCGTCCTCTGGCTTGCCAACCATCCATAACTGAACAATCATAAAATCAAAAATAATATTTAAATGAAATTTCCCTTTCAAAAATTCTTTTAAAAACGAAAAAATAAATAAATTTTCAAACTTACAATTATTTTCTCTTAAAATTGTGTACGGAAATTAAATTTCACTAAAAAAATGAAAAACGAACTTGAAATTAAATTGTTTAACTGTTTCATTGATTTTTTGGTTTAAAATTTGATTTCTTTTGATAATTAAGTAAAAAAAAACAAAAATATTATATTTTTATTTAAAAAAAGTTACTTCAAGTTAGTTGTAATGATTTTGAAATTTTGAATTTTGCCCGCTTTTTTATGCGCGGCGCTGTAATCGCCAGTCAGTGCGGCCAATTTCTGAACGAACGACAACCCAGTCTATGTTGTCAACGTTCAGGTCCTTTACGATCTTTTCGCTTCGGAAACAACATGGGTATGTATACAATAACCACATAAATTGCAATTTTTCATCCCTTTACATCCGCGCCGAGATGTCGTTTGCACAAGAATTAATCACCCAGGTTTAATTTTAATACTTTTCTTAACCGCACCGTACGAATATTTTCCTTCCCCGACACAAACTTGCTCTAAAACAATCCGTCTCGGGACATGCCCGAGATCGATTTCCAACGGCCGATTTGTTTTCAATCATGTCCGAATAACCATTTAAGTCGTCAAAAATGTCCTTCCTGTTGATTTTGCGTCCAACAATCGCGCATTTTGCAAACAATAACAACTTTTGTTTTGTTGTTTTCGATTGTCAGTTGTTAGGTTATGTTCGGTGACATCAAATGTGTTTAGTGTCTGGAAATTAAAGAGATAAAGAAAACATTGAATAAGTGAATTTTCATTTATGTACATCTTAAAATTTTATCGTACTTCATCTTTTTCACGGGTTTGAAAATGTCTTGCAAAACTTTGAGTAACAATGTAAACAATTGTTTTTTTCCAGTTACAAAGATCAGGTGACAAATATTAATTCGTTTCTCTTCCGTAGGTATCTCGCGGGATAACTGGCATAAACGGCGCGCGACCGGAGGCAAGCGCAAGCCACTCCGCAAGAAGAGGAAGTTCGAGTTAGGACGTCCAGCTGCCAACACCAAGTTGGGTGCCCAACGTATCCATACTGTAAGAATTCAAGAAAACTCCATGTTTTAAATTTAAATCAAGAAATTTTCAAATAACATTGTTTAAAATTCAGTTGATATCTTTGTTATTGACTTTGTTATGATGATTACCTTACCTACTCTGAGTGCCATGGTGACACATTCCCACAGCGTTCTGATAATTAAAAATAAACAATCCAATTAATGAAGTGTAAAATTTATATGATACTGACAAGAATTGTTATTTTTCAAGGTCCGCACTCGTGGAGGTAACAAAAAATACCGTGCCCTTCGTTTGGATGGCGGTAACTTCGCGTGGGCTTCCGAGGGAAGCACACGCAAAACTCGTATCATCGACGTTGTCTACAACGCTTCCAACAACGAGCTGGTGCGAACCAAGACGTTGGTGAAGAACGCGATTGTCACCATTGACGCTACCCCGTTCAGACAGTGGTACGAAAGTCACTACACCTTGCCCCTTGGTCGCAAACGTGGTGCCAAATTGGTAAGTTGTTTAACGTCAAGATTTAAATTTCTTTTAAATTTTGAAAACCACATGATTAATTGGACATTTTATTTTTTTAACAGACTGAAGCAGAAGAAGAGGTCTTGAACAAGAAGCGGTCGAAAAAATGCGCGGCCAAATACAAGGCCAGACAACGTTTCGCTAAAGTGGAACAAGGTCTGGAAGATCAGTTCGCAACTGGTCGCATTCTTGGTAAGATTTTATTTATTAATTTCTTTTTGTTTTAATTATATTCTTGTTTTTTTATGGTGAAGATATATTGAAAATAATTTTTTTTTCAGCTTGCGTTGCCAGCCGACCAGGTCAGTGCGGAAGAGCTGACGGTTACATCTTGGAAGGCAAAGAGCTTGAATTTTATATGAGAAAGATCAAGAGCAAGAAAGCTAAATAAATAAATTAATTTGTATATTAACTTGTACAAATCTTGTCGTTTTTATTGAACCAACCATCCTCGCCTCTCACTAAGTGGCTCTTTTTTGCCACTCTGAATAGTTTCTTTAACTTTGACAGATGAATTTCCGTTAAACAAATCGTTTGTTTTAAATCTGCTTGAAATTTTGTTAAAAAGTGTCTCTAAAGAACGGAATCTATTTTTTTTCTTGCAGTTGATTTTCATTGATGTAAACAATAAGTAAACATGGGAGACACAGCATTGAAAGAAAACGAGTCAGATAAATCAGATCCAGGAGCCAGTAAATATGGGAACTTCATAAATTATTACCAGTTTCATCCGCCTGTAGAACGACTGCAGCAACTTCCGCGAGGGATTTGGACTTCCACCCAAAAAGATCACAAGTTTTTAGCTCTTGATATAGGGTGCAATGCTGGGGTAATTAAATAAACAATTTTACAATCTGTATTTATAATGAAGAGCAACAAAACTTTTAATTTTGTTTCTTGAAAAAGTATTTATAAGTTCTAATACTTGCCACCACGCGGCGCCATCGTAGTTTCCGAACACGAATAACAAAATGGCGGAGTTGAGGTATACAGAAAGTTAACTCGGAAGTAACTAAATAAAATTTTTTCTTCCTAAATAGTTTTTTCATAAAGTGGGAATAACAACATCTGAAATTTGCAAAATAATCAGTTTTCCTATCTCGATCAGATGCAATTTGTAAAAATGTGACAAGTATTTGTATGTTTTGATACTTTCCACCAGACGGCGCCACTGAAGTTTCCTCCAAAGTTCAAAAGGAGATTTTTTTCTCATTCCAGGACCTGACGGTTGCTCTTTATTCGTTTCTTCGTTCGGAACAACCTGAGGAAACTGAAGTATCGATTTTAGGGATCGACTTGGACGAGATTTTAATTGAAAGAGCCAACGAAAAAAATGCTCATCCGAAAGATGTTTCATTCCAATGTCTTGACTTCTTCGACGAGGCTCGCGACGAGAAGCTGACGTCTTATTTGAATCACCACAATCGGTCTCGTTTTGACGTCATCTATGCCTTTTCAATTACCATGTGGATACACCTCAACCACGGTGATTCAGGATTGGAGAACTTTTTGAAAACCATCTGTTCGTTCTGTGAGTTGGTTGTGATCGAACCGCAACCTTGGAAATGTTACAGAAATGCCGCAAGAAGACTGCGCCGAGCCAACGAAGAGGGATTTCCGCTTTTAGAGACGCTCTCTTACAGGAAAAATATCGAACAGCACATTGAAGAGATTTTGCAAAGAAATGGATTTGACAAAGTGCTGAATTGTAAAGTGAACAATTGGCAGAGGAAATTATTGTTGTACAAAAGACGGTTCGAATGAAAGAAACATAAACAAATTTGTCATACGAAAAACGTGTTTATTAATTTCTCTTATAAAACTTACGAAACTTTTTCATAATATACATATACATATATGTATGCATGAATATAATATAGAAATAATACACATACGCATATGTATACGAACATTTATATACATATTTATATACAAAATTTAATAAAACAGTTAACATACTAGATTTTTGTAGTCAACAAATGAAAGCCCTGCAAAAGTGAATCCAAAAAAATGAATGCTAAGTTCTTGGGTTCACTTTTTCTTTTTTCGCTCACCGTTCGCAATATTCATTAAAATTTTGAAAGCTGTTCAAAATTACGCGCACCGCAGAGGTGCGGGGACTAGCTATTACATAGTATTTATACCTTCCTTCCGTTAATATTCATGATAACATAATTAATATAATATAATTTAGCACATGATAATTAATTCATAATTAAATATAATATTAATACATTATTACAATATTTTTATGTCTATAAATTTATATATCAGTCAGATGCTCATTGTGTGCACCAAATTTTCATAAGGCAATGCTGTGATCCGTCAAATTTTGTTACAGATCATGCGTAAATTGAACTGATCATACTCTTTTTTTTCTTTCGTTTTTTTTTCTTCAACCAAAGGTTCACAGTAAATAACAATGTGCACTGAACCAACCAACAAAGTTTCATCCTCGCGGTAATTTTCAAAAAATAAATAATTACTATTCAATTTGTGATTTTTTACACCATCCATGGCAATAAGTGTTTTTTATACAAAAGCACCGATATGTCTTTGGATTGTAAGATTATAATTTCCGGATTCCCTTATTGTATTATTAAAAATATGTCTTTGTAACGCAGTGAATATTGTCAAGGTAAGAACACCTTCGCCAATTCAAGTATTTAGTTTTTTTTGTTTCTGTTAAATCCCTAGTTTAATATTTACACGATGTACAAGACAAAACGATCAACGTAAAAATTTAACATTGAGCTCGGTCTCCCGAATTCCTTATATCATTTATGTATATCAGCAATCTACAAATATATAGTATTTGTATACGATAAGGTAATTCGTTCGCTCGTTCTTGCATTAGACTTATTACGAATTAAGCTTTTTTGAATTAGGTCTACAACTACAATTGAGCTAGAAAAAGGTCACATTTGAGTGATGGCGCTATTATACATATTTATTACAATACGAGTGTAAAGTTGTAGTTCGTTGATGAATTTTGAGTTCGAAAGATTGTTACATTAAAACGAAAAAAAAAAAAAAAATAGAAAACTTTGAAGTGCCACTTTCCTTCCCAAATATTTTCTACAATGAATTTTATTTTACAGAAGAAGGTCGTTTTGAAAATATTTTCGAGTATACCAATTTTAAAATTGCCGTCAAATGACAAAAGTGATGTCAACCTACAATGCTAAGGACATGACCTTTTCAAGCTGAATCGTTGATAAATGATATATACATGATAATGTACAATGCGTAACCGTTGCATCCTCGTACAAATATTTACAATGAAAATCAATAAACTCAATTTGACATTCAATTCAAACATTCAAATGATCGAACCATGTCTTTTTCTTTTTAAGAGACAGACAAAGAAACATCGCTCCTTTTTGTTTCCGTTACAAATGATTAAGAGAAAAATAGTTGGTACAAAAGAGTGCGAATCTAAAAAGGAGCGCCGGTTTAGACCTCGACGCCGAGGTCGCGTACGCCCTGCTCCGCGATGGGCACGAACTTGTCGTCAATCTTAACAAGTAGGATAACTTTGTCGACATGCGAGCGACGATTGGGGTCGCGGTGATTTGGCAACCAGCGATGCACGACGCAGCCTTCCATGCCACGCTCGGGCACCCAGTGCTGCCAGCCTGAGCGACCGCCTTGTTGGCGCATCTTCTCGTCCGGCCATATCACATCGATCCGTCGACCCAGATTTATCGCATCGTAAACATAATTTGGGTCCACTATCTGCAATTCATTGTTTTATCATTTATAAATTATAATTCATCATCATCCTACAAAACGGAGCAATTTAATCATCATAAATTAATTGATAATAACAATCTTATAACCAGGATTTCAAATTAAATTAAATGTTTGAAAATGAATTCAATTTCGTACTCGAACTCGTTGCAAGACATCTTCCTTTTCCATCTTAGTGGTTGTGAAGCTTGTTTCACTTTTGGGCTCGGTTTTCACGTCACTGTTGCTGAGCAGTCCTGCAAGACTGGCCAATGTCGAGCTCGTGGGTTTGCCGACGGACGCAAGAGAGCCTCGGTTACCTCCCAACGAACCAGTGTTTGCCGGTCCAAGAGATCCCCTACCGGCCGAACCACCAATCTGACAACCTGAATCCATTGATTGCGATGCGGAAGTATTGTGACCCGATTGACTGTATCCTGGTTACAAAAATTATGTTCAATTATAAATTCAAAAATTCATAAACTTTTTAAGAGGATGTCAAACTAGCTGCAGTGCCTATATTACCGACAATGTTACCTTTTTGTTGTTTTTATTAAATTTCTTAAACATTGACTATTTTGCTGATTTTGAGTTCATTCGATTCTCTCATTGTTACAGATTATGTGAAGAAGTGTGACGTGTGAATTATTTGAAGATGTGTGATTTCCAGGATCCGATTTTATGGGAAAAACGAGGTTACTAAATATAACGTCATTTCACAACGAATTACATTGTTTGTTGTTTCAAAATACTCTAAAATGAACAAAGAATCGAATGACATACAATTTGATCAATTTTTATATCAGCTTTTCAAGAAATTCGCGAAACATTGGTTTTCCCGCCAAAGACAAAATTTGAAGTTCGCCATCGACTTTGACATCCTCTTAAGGAAATCATTATTTGACCAATTATGATTTATTACCTGAATGAATATTATACATCGGCATTGCATAAACATTATCGTTTCCGAACCCTCCGTCGTCTTGCGAAGCTGTCCCTCCTGATGAGCAACCCTGGCCACAACGTCTCCTAGCCCTAAAAACAATCGACTAATTTGTAACTATAGAAAGTGATTAATTGATCAAAATTCGAAAAATTCTAAAGGAGACAATACAACTTGTCATGCAAGCCTGACATAAAACGTTACCTATTGCAAACAAGCAAAATCTAAGCAAGGAATATAGTTCTTGATTCAATTGTCTGAATGCTTGTCCGTATGACATTGTACCTTGACAAGCAAAACAAATGTGGATGTAAGAACAAACTTTTTTCTCAGGTTGCATTGAAATCGCAAACTGAACGAATGTGAAAGGTGGATCGTGGAGAAAGAAAGCGTTCGAACCTTCGCACAAGATCGAGCACAGTGGTCTTAATAGTTTTCAGACTAAGTGGACCACCGACTATGGAGCAGAGTTGCTCGTTGGTCTCGGCGTAGCTGGTCGTGAGCGGCGAGACGTAAATGGGATAGCCAATCGGTTGGTCGCATGAGCTGTTGATGATGTTGCGCAGCGCCTGCTTCGCATTCTGAATTGAACCGCGCTCGGGATTGCGGTTGCGCAGATACACAAGCTCCTGCTGCTGGCCTGCCCACAACCCGCGCACGCACTCGCGATTCATCTTGATCACGCGGAAACTCAGATACCGCTTGTTCAACATTATCACCTTGTACTCGTCGATACCATCATCCAAAACGTGCCTGCAATTTTTAAAAACATTCAATTCCAATCCTTTTTTAATTTTGTTCTTAAATTCATTTTTAATATTTTATAAGCAGTAGATAAAACAGATATACCTAAGAGCCAAAAGACTCGGAGCTCCGCTGAGCACGGCGTTTCTCCAAAGTGGATCGGCTTCGTGGCTGATGACTAGATTTTGATCATGGTTGTCAATCGCGTCATGAAGAGTCACTGCCTCTTCGTATTGTTCTGGCATCATAAAATGGTCCTGGTGAAGTTTCAACGCCATCCGTACACCTTTTGCTACCACGCTACGTAAAAGATCGACGTCGTGCAACACCCATTCGTCTCGAATTGACGTTATCCGAAAATCACCTGCAATTAATATCAAATCACAAAATCAAAATTAGTCATACATTTTTAATATTTAATAGTTTAGAAAATAAAGTTACAAATAAAATGAAATACATGCCTTTGAAAAGCGCATGTAAACCGTATAGAAAGAACTCGACATTGGACACGGTATTGTGAGAAGCAGCTCCGAGAACACGTCTTCCTAAAAGACTCAGCGCAAAGCATAAAGAAACAAGATTCGAGTCTCGTGATTTGTCTGCAATCTGAAAATCAAGATGAAAATATAATTAGGGTCAACTGGGGTGATTGTGATATCGGGGTAATATGTGACAGACTGATTATTATTAACAAAAAATGTTTTATATCAAAAGAGAATATTGTTCTCCCATGTCAACACGACACAAATCTTTGATGTTTAAAGTTTTGAGCGTTCCATTCAAAGTTATGTTTTCTTTGAAACATGCAGATATTTTTATGACTTCAATCATTCATTTTATTTAGATATAATCTGTTAAACTTGATCCACCATTCAAAAATATTTTGTTAAGTAATATTTTATGTAAAAAAATGGAATCACAATTACCCCATATCATTTGCAAAGTACAGGATAACTGTGATGCTATAGTATCTGTAATGGGCTATTTTTATGAATATGCCATAGATCAGTTTATATACACCTATGTGACAGAAATTTGAAAGTTATAATAAATTATTACATCAAAATTAATAAATATAGCCTAGCATAGTTTTTGCGATTAATATTTTATAATTTTTAATACATTATGATATTTCTCA
>JAPYZS010001190.1:0-18741 GCA_030522925.1 Trissolcus japonicus | reverse complement strand
TTTTATGCTGGTAATTTTTTTGTCATACAAATGAAAAAATTACGCAGAAGTAAAAATAGGCATTTTTAGGTGGATCGATAATTGTTTTGCGGAGTGTATATATTGTCAATATATTGACAATATATTGTTAATATATGAACAATATATGATTTGCTAAAAATAATATATTGTCAATCTATTGATAATATTTGGACAATATTATCCGCCATAGTAAAAAAAGATCTTTTTTACTATAGGGATTAATACTAATCAAAAATATTTATTTTAGACACTCAAAATCTGTGCATTGTATAACTTTTCAAATATGACAGTTTATTTAATTTCCATAGAAAAAAGTTTACAGACATTTTAGAAAAGTTTTGGATTGCATATTCATCTCGAATTTCCTTGTTGAATTATGGATCTTTCTCACAACAGCCTGAAAACGGAAGTATAAATCACTGTATTAGTAATGTTATCAAAGCAGCAATTTTCGATCGTAAATAAAAAAAAGGTCAGGCCGGTTTTTCGTGTGGTTATAATTAACGTCAACAATTTGAGAGAAACGCAGACAATTAGAATAATTTCCCACGTATCGTTAGATTGCCAAAGCGTTAGTAAGGCGTGACAAATGGCTGGCGTTGCGCGGATCAATTTTAATCTTACCGTGGGATTTATTTTCACGTGCAAACACGCGAGAAACAATTGTAACGCGGTTCGACGATTCATATTACGGTAATCGTGCCTCTCTCTGTAACCCTCGTGACACATAATTAGTAGCTATGCTCACGCGACCGTTGCCACCTTTGATGCCATGGCGCGCACAACCGCGTACATATCTATATTTTGTATATTCATTTTATTGTCATAATTTTTTGATGTTGTAAAACAATTGCCCGCCGTTTTGGCAATATTCTCTCTTAAAAGATATTTTGACATCCAAGAATGAATAATTTTTCGGACAATTCCTCTCATGGGATTCTTCCTTTACATTCGGCAACGTAAATCATTAGTTATTGCAATGTTTGTGGCTTTTACGGTGCGCATTTCCAAGTTTTCCTTGGACACGGGAAAATAATTTATATTGCGATCGTATTTCTATCTCCCAAGTTTTTGTATCGGTATCAAGTTCAGCCTCGCTTGCTGTGGCCCTGACTCATAATATAATACTTTCGGTCGATTACTCCTGTAAGCAACTATGAAAGTCCAATATCCTGTTTTATTGCAACTTGTCACACTAGATTCGATATGAACAATAGCAATGACGATTTTATTATACACGCTGTTATTCATCTTTATGAGAATTCCATGAGTGATTTTCATTGCAATTTTACCAGCGCGATAAAATTTATTATAACTGATTGGGTTTGCAAACATTTATATCTCTTTTTCAACTCTTCGTCGGGTTTGTCGTGTATATTGAAGTATACGGCACTAAAATATTTAGTAAAAACAAATATCTTGACATGCCTGAATCAGAAAATTACAGTCGTAACTACATTGATAAGATGTCGTGCCAACTTTGCGTAAACGTTGGGTTGTGACGCCTTGCCAATGTTGCTGCCAATATGACAAAGCGTTGATAATGTTTTAACAACAAACTATTACTATTTTTGTCATCTACCCATTGATAGTTATTTGTAAAATAAATAGATCCCGGGAAAAAAGGTCAGGTTTAGTTATTAGACCTGAATATTGACCTAATTAGGTATAAATAAGTAAACTTATGTAAAATTAAGGGGGGAAAACAGTGTGATTCCTCAGAAATGTAGGCTTTTTCATGATTTTTTTTTCTCAGGCTATATAAAAGATGAAAACGTGAAATTAGTTAAGGGACGCATGCATTTAAATGCCATATAGTAAATGTCCCCTAACTACTACTAATACATTTAAATTTGGCTTAACTGATGAATTTCTACATGGATGAAAATATATTTTGAAAATATAGATAAAATATATTTTTTTATGTAAAATATATCGTGGCAATAAGTATAATATTTGATTTATATATTTTTTATAAATATCATTTTATAAATTTATGAAATATAAAATAAAATATATTTTAGCGATTATATTTTCATCCGTGAGGATTTTTATTCGGCCCAACTGGCTAATCACATATTTCCTATCTATTATACAGTACTGTTGCGCAATTGCAGTACAGTTTTAATTAGCTTCAGTTTTATATTATTTTATATGTAGAGTCTGCAAAAATAAAAGAATAAGCTTTATACATTTGTCCTTTTATTGCAGAAACAGAATTTACTCTTTAAATTTATTACTCAACTGATTTATTTTGGTTCGTTTATTTATGTGTCTTTTTGTTATCCCTTTAATAATGGGTTTTCCTTTGTCTCAAATGTATGTATGATAATAATATAAGATGAAAAGTTACGAACCTGGGAAAAAATAACAGAAATAAAAAATAATTCTATGAAACAGATTGATTTCTTGACGATATATGAAATAAATATAGTATAAATTTCATCTATTTAATATTGGACGAAGCGGAAGTGAGAAGCACTATAAGCAAATGCGTACGCCGATCTTAGATTATCAGCAATCTGGTACATATCATTCTCAACAATCGCGCCAGTCAACACATACGGAAGATTGTCGGGTGCAAAACTCGTGGGAAAAGTTTCTCGGGACGCACAACTTTCCCTATACGTATGCAACTTTCCCGGCTTCACCGCACTCGTCCCGCGTATTCTCGTTCGTGTAGAACGCCTCCGAGTTGCTTTATCGAAATAAATCTACGAAGAGAATAGGAGATGCCAATTTGGTAATGTTTTTTTGCCGCGCAGCTTGGTGACGGTCATGTCAGGAAGATGAGTGTAACTTTAGGATGTTGTTTGATCAGGCTGTTCGTATTACAGCCTGTTATGTAATTTAGAATTATGTCGCACGTTTATGAGCACACCGAACGTTTGATAACTTCGTGCGCTATGCTTTCCACAAAATAATACATTGCTGACACTTCGTTTGTATTTGATTTTTTACTTTCCAATCTAGTGGATTGGAAGTGACACGGGTTAACTCCATTCTCTATTTCAAAACATTCAAATCCCTAAATTTCTGGATTGTAGGCACAAGTTTTTGATTATCTCTTTTATTTTTGGAAGAAACATGTCTCATTAATATGTTTTTATACGTGAGATGAAACAAATTGAGACTTCACGAATTTTCAATATTTAAGATTACAAATTTTTAAATTTGATTTGATTAAAAATTTTTTGGTAGAGTTGTATTTTTTTTCATTTACATCTAATAACTTCTAAATCTAGATTCTAATTTTTCAAAAAAATATGTTTGCTTATTTAATATAATAAAATTCTAGTCATATCTTTTATATTTGAACTTTTTTAAAATATGAAATTAATGAATTCATTTATTTTACAGGTCTCTTGACGGTCACTGTGGGTAAAGAGACCTTGTCAACTCTCGCGGAAAATTCGAAAGGATCAGCATTGTCGAAATCAGACGACGTTTTGCTTCTTGAGATTGATGTGAAAGAGCCAGGCAAACGATCGCCAGTAACAGCTAGCGCGGTTTATGGCGCTTCGCCCAGTCAGTACATCATCCGGCACGGTGATGACGCACAAGAGGTATACTTATTATTTTACAAAATTATATCCTTTTCTTTACTAAAGCACAGTAAACAAATAAATAGAATATTTTTGTATCATTATTTTATTAATAGAATAACTTTTCATTTTATTAGTAACATTTTTATTAGTAACTGCGTTTTATATTGGAGAGGTTGTTGCATTGAGTACTGAGAAATAGATGAGAATTTGATTCGTTCTAGTTTGTTTACATTATATTCTTATGAACAATAAAAATTTATAAATTTTACAAGCAGAACAATCCACTTAAGAATCAATTTAATGAGAGTACTTCATAACAGAAAAAGCGAAGCAATGAAATATGATCTAACAATCTGAGTAACATAACCCGAAAGCTGAGTTGAATTATTGAGTTTGGCATTCGCGAATTCCCGTAACTGGCGTTCACCCAATATGGTGCAAGTTACTAGACATACATCCACGAAGAAAATTGATCCAAGTTGAGATTTGCTTCTTACTCCTGTACACAAACTTACATTTCATTTATAAATTGAATGCAGAACTCACACAACGTTTCATCTTACGTAATAAATAACCACTGATTATTTAATGAATGATTATTTGTTTTAACATTCAATAATTAGAAACAAGTGGTCTGTATATGACATTATACTTTTAATTTTTCTGCAAATTTTAATTTATGAATGTTGGTTAACGTTCATACATTAACTTTATTTACAAAAATCGACCGTTTTTCAACTTCAGCATCATAAAATGAGTACATATATCAATTGAAACTAATTAAAAAAAGAAGAACATATAGATGCATTTTAATAAAACAAGTCTACCTAAAAATTAAGAATAATGCTGCTTCGTTTTTGTATTTTCTTAACACTAGAACGACTACTGGCGATCATTTTGACAGCCTGCAGAGACCTCCGATATTTTTCAGTAAAAATCGCTAATTATCATATAGATAATTAAATATAAGAATATAATGAAGAAATGCACAATATTTTGTTATTGTTGTGAAGTAACACTTTATAATATTTATTAATGAAATAAGACTGACTCTTACGAGTCAGTATAAAATTGATCTTTCGCGCTTGCGCGGCGCAATTGTTAAGTCTATTATTAATTAATTGTGCGGCGCAATTTTATTATTTATTAAGTCTAATAATTGTCACAATGGTCATTATAAATAATTAACAAGTCGTTTAAAATCAGTTTAAATTATTTCTTATTAAGTTTTGAGCGAGGCAGTCAAAATGACCGCTTTTGGTCATTCTATAGTAGGCGATGAAAAATCTCGTGATAGAATAATGATAATAAAAAAAACAACACAGAAATACCTTATTTATATTGAAAATAAAAGTAAAAAATCAGGAAGGAATTGACTACGAAATAAAAGAGTAGTGCAAGTTTCAAATTTTAGAATAGCCCAAAAAACTGCCTTGGTCGTTCTGTTGATGTTAAATTTAGTAATTTATTTCTGGAAGTTTTCCTTCTTTTTTAATATGGCTACCTTTATATAAAGACAGAAACAGGAAAAAAGAGACAGCACTATGAAAAGAACGAATGTAAATACATAGAAATGTCACGTAACCCACCACACATTCACAGATTGTTTGTTTTGATTGGTCGGTCTGATTCACAGATCAGCGATCTGATTGGTTGAGCTCACACACGTATAAAAAAAGACCTCAAAATTTACTGTGATTTTTGTTAACCGCGGACCATGACCTTAAATGCAAATTTTTCACACGAATCATAAAAAACTTCATTATCGACAGTACATTTTTTACTGAATTCCAACTAAATTTTTGTATGCTCATTGTTATTTTTTGCTTGATGCTTTACCGTTCAAGCTTTGCTGAGAATCATAGTAAATTTTGATGTTGTTTGTCTATCCGTGCACTCATGCCGTTTCGTATCGCTCCAGAATTAAATTTGTTAATGTTATGTAAGTATATAATTCTTCCCTAGTAAAAATTATTCAGGGCGCGCCATAAAAAAATCGGGCCTTATTGAGGCATGCCTGAATTGTAACTGGCGCTCGAACTGACTTTAAGTGCCCTTTGAAGACTCTCTTTGAAGGCGATCAGCAAGGCTGAAGGAGGGCAGGTAATTCTTCGCCTTAATGGCAGCAGCAGGGTGCCTTCATGACATGTCCGGAAAATAAAAGTAGAGACGTTTTACTACAATTTTTTTATTTATTCATATAAATTAGTTTTTTTCAACTATTCATTTTTTTGCAGCACACATAAAAATGAATTTGAATGAAATATATTTATTTTGATTTTACCAGTTCATTCATTAAGTCAGGGATTTTAATTTCATTGTGCCACTGTGCGGGTATTTATTGTAAAAATGCAAAATAGTTTAAGAATGCAGAAATGTAAATTCGAAAAAAAATTAACTGCTTTAATACGGATTAATAAAAAGTTTTTTATTTTTAATTCAAACTTTTTTCACCATAAAAATCGGTTTTTTATTGGCTGTCACAAATTGAAAAAATTTTTTAAAAAACTGAACGATCGCGGACTGCACAAAATAGTTATATAGCTCGAATTCAAATTTTTACTAGGGTTGGGATTCCTACATGAAGTTACACATTTCTGAGACGTATCTTCGTATGAAAAAGACGTTATAGATCAGATTTATACTTTAGAGTTTACTTTAGTTATACTTTAGATATTAACTAACCATGAAAGCGATATGCCGTTTATACATTGTAAGGCGCAAAAGTTTCAACAAGAGGTTCTGTTTCGGATCTGAGCAACTTGCGAACTCTGTTGCAATAGACCGTTCAATGCGAAACTATTACTTTCCACGCGCCTTCGGATATTCGTACTACCAACGGGCAGCATAAAAATACCAAGACTGATAAGTGGTTGCCATTTTGATTGCCAAATATCTAAATTAAATCATTTCTTTGATCGTGGTTTTATTCATACACAATATTGATCGCTATTTTATTAGCTTGTATGATTTTAGTAACTTTTAATATTGCAAAGATTAATTAAAAAAGTAATATATATTTCAGTTACAATAGTTGAATATTACAATGCTAATGTAATATAAAATTATAATTGCATGAAACATTTTAATCAATTATTATTGTAATAAAGAATGTAATTACGATAATTTACAGTCTGGAATCGTTTTTTGGTGATCATAAGTTTTTGTCTAGGTTGTCTAATTTTAATGCGGAATATCGAAAGAAAACGTTTTTTCTTACGGGTAAAGAAAGATATGGTTTTATCGACGACATCAAGTCCTGCTTTGCGCATTAATTAAAAACACACATTGCATAACGTTAACTGGAGCTCAGCGACCAGGTTCCATAAAACATATCCTACATGCTCATATGCGTGTATGTGGAGTTTTCTTGACTGATGTTAATTTAAATGTAAGTATGCGCAATAACAAATAAAGTATGTAGTCAAATATAAAAAAATATTAAACAGATATGGATTTTTACAGAAAATGTACTATAAAAATGGATTTCTGACGAAATCGCCCATGTATAAATTTAAAACTGGCACACTACTGGATCAGTACTAATGACAACTAACCGACTGTTGGCCGTGAACCGATGGGGCGATACTGGAATATGACGACTTTTAACTTTGATGCAGTACAGTCAACTAACCGTGACTGAACTGTGTAGCTCAATACCGCCGGTCGTTGATTAAGAAAATAGTGTTTTTATATTAATTATTATTTTAAAGCATTAAAATTGGTGAAATTATAAACATAAAACTTTTTTAAATAAATGGATTCATTTAAAAAAACGTGCCTAATTGAAACTTAAATAAGACATATTAATATTCAATAAACAATGATCTGTTAAACTCAGTTCCTCAATAGAATATAAGACAATTGTTTTGAGTAATGATTTGTAAGGAATTTATAAACCAATGTTCTGTGAAACGTAAATTAAAATTGTTCTGTTTCTTTTCTGATTGCGCTAACAAATTGTATATCAGTCATTACATAGATAATAATTACTTTTTATTATTCAAATAACCAGAATATTAAAATTAATTCTGTGGTGATTAGCAATAACCAGTTAAGCATATTTGCATTACCTATACTTTTAACTGGTTATTGAAATTCCCTGCGGAATTAGTTATTAGGTCGAGAAAAGGAAATCGATAGTGGGCTGATAACGTTTTTTTCATACCAGAGAGTCGTTGCTTGAATTAATATTATTGATGCGATATCTAAACGTACAGAGAAGAAATATTTGTATTAATATATGCGTTCTATATATTTTTGAATATATTTAAAGTAATTTTTTATAGTACGTTTATATTGAAATTTATATTATTTTCGATGCTGTATATATATTGAGTATAAATGAAGTAGGTATATGTTATGTGCTAAATATAAAAGTACATAAATGAAATGTGTAATATCTATTTCGATTTTTTTTGTTTATGTGAGAAGACTAGTTAATTACTATTAATTGTTATAAATCTTATTGTTTTATCGCAATAGTTTCAATTTTTTTTGAATATGTAAACTACAATTTGATGTTGTGAATCATCGCCAAGATTATATCATTAGGTGTATCGCCTAGTCTCATCATTAGGTTATTTCAAAATTACTATTTTGAAATTCATTACAACCTTTATTGCTACGAAAACCTGATTTTGTTTCCCAAGTTAAAAGTTGCAACTGAATTAATAAATTATTCATGAAGGTCGATTTCTATCTGCAAAAAAAAAAACTTTCTCGAAGTTTATATTTGAATTAGATGATGCCTAAGACAAAGTGAGACACTTATGACGAAAAACTGGCCCCGCTCGATTCTGAAATTGGTGCATATCGTGCTATCTGAACTCAAGGTGTATTGCATAATTGCTAGCATTTCTTATATCCCTAATCCATACTTATTCTCGGTACGGAGAACCGGTAAAACCACACCCAACACTAAACATAGATCTGTTCGTACATCCGCCCTGTTTATTAGCACAGTTTCGATTTCATTGCAGACGGCCTTGCGGGAGTTACAGCTGACTCATTAGAACGGATCGGTGAAGTTACTTTTTGTTTCTAACCATGACTCACCTGAAACAAAATTGTCTATTTCCGGGAAAAAAAGTCTGATCAGACTTGAAAATTGACCTATTTTGGTATGAAATGTAAGCTTAGGTACGACTAAACCTGTACATAGACTAATTGTACCTGATTATGTCGAATTGCACCAATTCGGGACTATTCCTAGGTGTGATAACATCTAAAAAAACTAAGTCTATTTGAATTCAGTAAATTTCTTGAGTATGACTTTGTAAAATTGAATCTAAATATAATAATTCAGATATGAGTATTTTCTGCTTGAATTAAATTTATTCACATTTTAGGTTAGATTGTACCTGAGAATAGTCCTGCTTAGACATATTTTGATCTGATCAGATAAAATCAGATCTATTTTTACCTAAGTTTACATATTCGAACCTCTTTAGGTCAATTCTAAAATCTCATCCGACCTGGACTTTTTTCCCAGCTTGTGAAAAACGAATAGAATTTTGCATTCTTAAATTTCACTTTATTTTTTGAATATTTAAATATACAATAATATTTAATACAACATTTTCATGAGAATTCTCATGAAAAATTTGTATCAAAAAATCAATTCTTCTTATGTAACTGATCCCATGAGAATATCTCTATATATTTCAAAGCTTGATTCCTTGATTAAAGACAAATTAATGGGTAATGAATAAACTCGTAAACCAACTTCAACTTAATTAACACGTAAAGTAATAATTCATAATAAAGTTAAATTCGCAGGATTAGAAAGTTAATACGTGTTTTTTTATAACTTTGACGCATAAGAAATAATTTCATAAACTCTACAATAGAACCTTCGCAATTTCTACCACTATTTATTTCGAGTATGCTTCATTGAATTATGAATTGGGAAACGTGTCAGTCATAAAAGTTGGTTATTTTCAAAATTGTATTAAGATAACGGAACAATGTTACGTCACTTCGCTTCTTCATGTTTTGCAAAAGAACAAAGCCATTTGCCATTCAGAGTACACGAAAGTATATAAGAGTACACTAAAGAGTAAATAAGAGGAAATGAGAGTAAACGAAACAATACATGAGAGAGCCTGAAAGTACATGAGAGTACACGAAAAACGGATTGGCGGATTCATTCATAATAAATTGTTTAATAATAAAACAAATGAAAAAATTAACAAAAAATTAAACAAATAAACAAAATACACAAACAAACGAAAAATATAAAAAACGAACAACAAAGTACAAATAAAAATAATAAAACAAAAACGAATTAACAAATACCCACAGGTAAGAAAACGATGCAAAACGTGTTCACGTAGTACCCCGTTTATAGTAAAACATAAACAAAAGAAAAACATAGAACTCCTTTTTTGTAAAACTTTTTACGTATGGTACCCGTTTTATTGTTAGAATAACAACAACAAAATACAGAACTTCATTTTTTGTAAGAATTTGTTCACATGGTACACTTTTCATTTTTACCAAATAACAAAAAAACCTATTTCTTAGTATTATTATCAATGCTTTTATGTAATTTCAAATTGTCAAATTTTATATATTATCGATAAGGTAAATTAAAGCATTTCTTTCAAATTTAAAAAAAAAAATTTGATAATGCACTTCACTTGATTACACGAAGAGAAATTACGTTACAAATTGTACTACATATTTCTACTACACGAATGAGCGAACTGTCACGGATTAGAAATTACTAAGTCACTTTATAATTTTTAAGCATTTCAGATAATTAAAAAAATTTTATTTTTCACTCAAATTTTGTTTCAATTTTAAAAGGTGCAATACTCCCGACAAGAATGACATAAAAAAGTGTTGCGTTTTTTATTTTGATCAGTATATTTATTTATTTTTTTTTTGGAAGTCGATTTTCTTTCACGTTGATAATTCTTTAGTCTAATTTCAATTCAATGTTAATACGAAAAAAATGTTCAATAGCAGGTTCCAAACTCCATGACATCGGTTCTAGTGGACGTAAACAATACTGGTGGACCTAGATAAAAATTTTATGTGAACTTGCTAATATTTAAAAACTCTACTAAATTTTATTGTTTTTTTTTATAAATTGTACCGATTAAGCATTACAAGAACTAGATTGAGAAAAATTGCGACGTCTTTTTTCGCTGTGTAGATAGTCTTATATATACACTCTAATTTATACTCATGTACTCTCCCATGTACTCTATTTTTGTGTACTTCATTTGCTTTTGTGTTCTGCCATGTACTCTCATGTACTCCCATGTACTCTCTTATGCACTCTCATGCACTCTCGTATACTCTCATATACTCTGCAGGGCAAATAGCCACTTTTTGTGCAAAATATGCATTAATAATAATGCCAACAATATTTTTCGTTAAAAGTTTAATGAAATCAAAAGAGGATGTGCTTTTATCTTTGAAACTATTCTTTAATTTATTTCAGTTATTCATTTCTCGCAACTTAAACATCAATTTTTTTTATGTTATCGAATGTTTAAATTTCGTTTTATTTACGCAAAAATCGTTTTATTTACGCGCTTACTATAAACTGTGAAATTTAAAATCAATTACATAGTTAACAAACGTTAGCAATATCTATCATCATAAATCGAATTTTTTATCATCGAAATTTTCATTTTATTTTTTTAACTTAAGATTTTCGATGGACTGTTTTTCTGCAAAATTTATATTCATGTCAGTGAAAGTCTTAAATTATCCTGAATTGAATGAACTCCAATCGTATACTTTTACTTTCAAATAAAGTCACATTAGAGTCATGATTTATTGTTTCCGTTGCATAATATTTTCTAGGAAAAGAAAATAGTTATCCTTATCGAAACTTTTAAGTGAATCTGCATTTGAATTTATTAAATCTGAATTTAAAATCTACAAATTTTCTAATATTCAAAAATTGTAACTTATTTTTTGCCAAACATTCAAGAACTTAATCTTTTAGTATTTCTCGTTTTATATTTTACACGTTCAAATTTCACAGTAATTGAACATTATGAAATTGTGCAGTAACAAGAGTCTTCTCCTTCGCTATATACGGACAGTGTTAAAAAAAAGAACATTGTAAATTTCTTTCGTACATTTTGCCATTTGAAATACAATAGAGTTGAAAATATTTTCAACAAATTTTTATCATTTTTAATGTTGTCATTTTATATTGTGGTAGTAATAAAAATTCACAAATGCCTATTGTCCTTAGTGAATATATTAACTTAAATAAACTTAAATAAAAAATGTTGTTCACTGATTCATTGCTTACAAATCAAATTAATGTTTTGGCATTCTGAAATATTTCTTGAATATTGCCTTAAGCACAGTATATTTTTTATAAACATTGGATCAGTTTATTTCTTATAATCTACGTTTGAGTTGAGGTGTAATTTTTCCTGTACTTTTGCATAGTCCCTTTACAACGATGATTTTTGAAAAATGACGTATGAATGCATCAATGGCAAAAAGTAGTTTATTAATAGTATTCAATTGAAATTTTGTCTTAAAATTGCAAATATATGTACTAATAAGTATTTTGTTTTTAGTTATCGCCCGAATATCTGTCGGTGTTGCAACAATACCAAGGACAAGGTCAAAACTATCAAGTTGCCGCCCCAGCAAGCGCCTCCCAAACAGGACCAAGACCACAACTCCCAGCCTACGCCAGACAACAACAACAATTACAGCAGGCCTACCATCGTCAAAGAGTTCCAATAGTTGCCCCACCCAGGTCACCTGTAACCCTTCATCCACAAGCTTTAGTCCAGGCTGAAGCTCAAGCGGAACTTCAAGTTCAAAAAGAGGCTCAAATTCGCACCCCAGCCTTACATTCATCCAGGTTACGAGCTAGTGCGTCAGACAATTCACCATACCATGTATCTAATTACAGAGAACCAAAATTAGGAACATTTGAACAAGAATTGCTTCAACTGGTAAACGCTAACCAGGCCCAAGAATTTAAATTAGTACCTGTAGAAAGACCCAGCGCGCCATTAAAAGAAGCTAGTTATGCTGCTCCTCAATACTCTCAGCAACTCGTTGCATACCAAGAATCGTATCAAAAACCAGTTGAAGAACAGCAAGGACATCAACAATTACCAGAACAATATCACATCGAAACAAGCCAACCAAGGTATCAACACCAAGATGAAGAAGTGGTACAACTACAGTATCATCAAGCTGTCGTACCACCTGCTGCTCAGCCTACCAAAGTACCAGAATATCAGTACGAAAATCCAGCGAGGCCCAAAGCCTACCATACTGACGCTGAATCCATTGCTCGTGCTCAGGCGAGAGCGGAAGCTCAAGCGTTGGCTTACCAGAGGGTAGCTCAAGATTCTCATAACAAACATAGAGAAGCTGCTTTAGAACAAATTCGAATTGTACACGAACGACATAGGCAGCAAGCTGCATTAGAACAAATTCGTGAAGGTTCTCAGTTAAGTGAAGCTGGAAGGTCTCATATTGAAGAACAAGTAGCACCGAAGGATCCTGAAGCTGCGTATAGAGCTAAAATTAAAGCTCAGGCAACAGCTGCTGCTGCTGAGGATCGCAGAGCTCAAGAAGCTGCAGAATATAAAGCTCATGCTGATGCAATTTTGAAACTTCAGGCTCAACAAGCAGCTCATTTAAAAGCTCAAGAAGATGCCCACAGGTATGCTCTGAATTTTGAAAAGAATCAGTTGCGAGCTCAAGTACAAGCTCAGGCTCTAGCTAACGCGCAAGCGCAGGCACTGTATAAAGCCCATCAGCAGGCTCGAGCTAAAGCTAACAATGAAGCTCAAGCTGCAGCAAAGGCTCAAGCTGAAGCCAGGAAGGTTGATCCAGATAATACTCCAGTCGTCCAATACCTTCTGCCAAACAGCGTCCCACTTCCATCACCCAATAGCTATATAGATAATGAACAACATACAAAATATCAAGCAGCTGGTTCAACTTTCGTTGCCAGAGCTGCACCGAAAGCTCCAGAACCTACTGCAGCAGCTGAAGAACCCATCTATGTTCCTGCAACGCCAATCAATCAGCCTAGACAACCCCACAAACATAAGATTCCAACTGCATCACAGTCATCTATCTACGTATCTCAGTCTGGTTTGCTTAAGAAGGCACCTGTCAAATCAGTTACAATTGAGGATATCGTTGAACAAGAAGAAATAAACCCACCCCAATTTATTCGCATCCCAAGCCCCAAAGGAAGAACCTTAACGCAGGACGATTTGAATGCTTTAATTAATGCTGGATATACAGTAACTCCAGTTCCAGAAACAGCTAAATCAACACCTGCTCCTTATGGCATCGAAAGTAGTACTGCAGGATACTATGTGAAGAAACAAAGACCTACTGCATCTAGACCAGAATACATTGCTTACGAAGAGGTTATTCCCCGTCCAAAGAGACCATACAGGAAACAAAGCCATATTCTGAAGCAGGAAAATGATGGGCATCCTAGCGAGAAAGTTACCTATCTTGTCCCTGTTGAACCAGCTTACGGTACCAGAAAATCACAATAAACATAGGGCTTAGAACCTAGAATTTAAGCAATTTGTTTTCCATGATTCCTCGAGTTCTTTCAATCTATTTACGCAATAGCATATTCTAACATTCAGTCGATTAAGATTGGTTGATTGTTAGTCATATTCGTATTGAATGAGTATTTAGAATGAGAGAACATTTAGTCTTTTGTTTACTCTTGACTATCCTAACCTATTACTATTCGGAAATAAATTTTTTTAGAGTATTTATATTTAAATAACTACGTAATAATGTGAACAGTATTATAATCCAAAAAATTATGCTTTTGTAAGTAGTAGATGAAAGGCTAATCATAGGAATCTAAAATTGTGCTTAGTTGGAAACGAATATTCTTGGGATAAATGTCAAGTTTCCAACTATCCACAAGATGATAATCTAGGGATTTGAAATTCAACTGTAATACAGGGTTTTCGGAAAATTTGTAAACTATTTTTTATGGAATGAAATGTTTTGTGGCAGACTAACACAAAACAGATTAAAGACGAGTCCGGCGTGAGTAACTGTGTAATAATTTTACATTTCAAAGATTACGTGTCTCAATTTATCACCGTATACTTAGTCACTATGCAAGCTCAAAGACAAAGACAGTGGTCTTATTAGAAACGAGTAGGGAGGACGAGAAATTGGATAACGATATTGTCGATTTACTGTAACTCGACACATATGCGCGTGAGCTGGTTCAATCTATTTGACGAAATATTTCAAGTTGCAACTATCATATATTTTATATTTTTTTATGTGCGACCGTGAAAAATATACACTGCATCGACGTTGGATAACGAATTGTCAAAAATATGGCCGAAATTCTTGTCGTCTATTTTATAATGTTTCACTTGTTCTTTCTATTCATGTGAATTTATGTTTGTATCAATATAATTATTACACTTATTTCATTTCATTGATTATGTCTAATTTCTGAGAAGGTATATACTCCTAGAATGGCAAAATTTATGCCTTAATTCAAAGGTAGATTAGTAAGATATAATACACTCAAATTTCATGATAAAATATACCATATTTTAAGTAACATTCGAATAATGTTGCAAAATGTCTAGACTTCGATTTTCATTAATTTGTTTTAGTCAAACTATTGCTGATAAATAAATTAAATAAAGATTTTTGATCTCTTAACGTTTACGATTTCTTTTGCAGTTTTTGATAAAAATTATAACTTTCTGCTGACAGATAAAAATATAACTTGATAAGAATATTCAAATTTTCATTTACTTCAAGAAAATGGCGACGTTAAATAAAAATATGTTATTTTTTCAACGAATAAATATTTAATTCTATTTATAATTGCATGAATAAAAAATATGTTAATAATTAAACTACAATTTTTTCATTCGCCTAATTTCTTGAATGTTTATATAAAATCCGGAGAATTTGAAGAAAATTGTTATTTCAGTATTATTCGATAAAATATGGCATACGTAAACTACTGGAATTTAAGAACTAATTTATGATTCATTATCTATATTAATAAAATTGATTCAAATGAGTAATGAAAATTAAACTGTACTGTATAAATAAATATAAGATTTTTGCCATTTTGAAGTGTATATTTTCCCTTAGAAATGATTGTAAAATTTTGTAGTTACAAAATTAAGATGTGTAATATTTTTGTCGTATAGTGGTATCGTAAAACATTAATTATGTATAAATAAATATAAATTTTTTTAAAAAAGAGGTATCATTTTTCCAATCACTATTGGCAAGGAGAATGAAAGCTATTAATAAAAATCTAATGTTTAAGTCCAATACAACATAAAATATCAGAAAAATTGAATTTCCAATTTCATTAAGATGATTTTTTTAGATAAAATTGAAATTCAATTAATCCTATTATCATAGATTAGTACGATTTTCATCATGATCGCGCTCTTAAGGTAAATGTATAGAAGAATACCTCGTGTTTTTTATAAATTTTTTATAAATTTAATATTGTTTATGGCCATTTTTTAAATAAATTTCGAGAAATTATGAATATGAAAGTTGTTTCAAACTGGTATTAATATTTTGAATTTCTGCAAATTTCGCATTATGTGTGACAAGCATTGTTTATTTAAAATAAAAATTAATGAAAATGAAAATTAATAACAGTTTATTAAAAGTAATAAAATTTTTCAGTTAAAAAGTAGATGAAGTTTTAAATTAATTAAAATAATCTCAATAATTCATTATTTCAAATAACTCAATTACAATTATTTATACGTCGTCAACTTTTAAGGGTCAAGATGACCATAGACTCGAAGAAACACCCGTCTGCACTTACGTCCCCACTGACCCAGGATGATGTCATCTAATCTTTCTACCACCAACACGAAATGCTTTCTACAAAAAGGGGTAGCGAGCTAAGAGAGGTCTAGCGGCTTCGTCCGATTTTGATCCAACCAACCTAAAAATCTTTTAAGAGACCCCAAAAAAATTTTTTTGAAAGTACGCGCACCCCCATCGACTCCTTTGAAAACACCATAAATGAGAATAATGTAATGTTTTCGTATTTAATTTTTTTTTTAACATTTTAATTGATGTTGGAGCGGTTCTAACGTAGTAAAAAATTGTTTGTGATGTGGAAATACTGCCAGAATATTTTCAGATTCTATTTTGAATTTGAGTTGAATGAAACATCACTTTTAATGCAAGAAATCATTAAAAGTGGATATCGTTTTCATATAATTATATGGTCTTTGGGTTCAGACTTGGAACAAATTTGGGTGCTAAATAGCATTAAAAGCTACTGTCTCGCTCTAAAAAATGAGTTCAAGTAGGCTCAATTTGGTAGATTCCAGTGGACGAGAACTGAATCTGAGTGAAACTCGAATTTTGAATTTTAGCCCTTTAGTATTTAACAATTGAATTAAATCAATTTTTAGCTTCTTAAAAGACCTGAAAAGTATTCTGACCATTCAAGAGTATCTGTGGTAACCAGTTTGCTTTAATATATCAATATATAATTTTATTAGTTGTTGTAATTATTGTTTAATAATTGAAATAATTTAATAATAATAATTGCAACAAAATAAAATTATATAGGGGAAAAGCTTGTACCTTGGGACAGCTTATACCTTAGGACAGCTTATTAAAAATAGAAATTGAATAAATTTTACTTATATACTGATACATAATACTAAACATCATTAAAAAGGCTAAGCCATATAGCCAAAAAGGTGAGCTATATAGATAACCTCGGCGTCCTTCCAGTTGTACGGGGGGAAGATCGTTTGCTGATCATTGCTTTTTTTCGAAGTACCATCAAAATAAATGACTCAATGCAAAAACACAGAAACGAACCACCACAAGAGAACACAAAACACTGCAAGATGCTAAAAAGTTCTCTCATGAACATGGCTTTAAATTTTGCTAACTCTCTAAGGGCCAGGTTTATGTCACAAAAACAAGAAGAAGGGATCTGCCGTGATGAAATATCCACAAGATCTGGACGATCTCTCGCGACAGGGTACAGAGTCTCCGCATGTGCTGGATGAAACTCAACGTGGCAACCAAGAATGGCCTACTCCTGTTTTAGATCAATCGAAGGTGAGGGTTATGAAAACCTAAACGTCGATGAACCATGTCATGATTCATATATCAAGATCTGCTAAACGAATACTCAGTTGCTTTGTGCGCTTACTCATCATCAAGAACTCTCATCTTTTATTGGAATAATCTTCTTTCACATTATAGCTGTCTCTGAGACATGGCTTCCTGAAATTTTTCCGAACAGTTGCTCTGATTAACTATAGGAACATCCGTAATGATCAAAATAAAGAACAAACGGATAGTGTGTGCCTATATGTGCATCTATCATTGGAGGAGGTTGCAATTTTAGATTTATTAATTACGAATTACTTTCGTAGTTTCGAGTTCAGTGCATACTTTGGATTACTAAACAAATATGGTAAACCAAATGGTGCATGACGCAAAAACTAAATTCCTGGAAAATAAACTACAGTATCTATCTAGCTATTCATTTTTTTTGTTTTGTTGTTGTTTTGTTCCTAATTCAATCATTTAATTTATTCATTCAATTTATCGCTGGTTCAACAAACTCAGTATTTCAGGCTTAAAACAACCAAGCCTGAAGTAGTGAGAAAATGCAACTCAGTAGTACTGCGAAGTTTAATATAATATCGTAGTCGTACTGTGGAATTTTGTACAATACAAAAATAAAAAATGTAAGGAAAATGATAATGGATAATACATCATCATCAATGCTTATAACAGCTGGGTTAGATAATATAATCGATAATGTTTCTATTCGGTTTGTGATTGGTAGATATATATTTTTTTACTTGATTTTTTTGGTTGAAATACTTACAGTCTGACAACGTCATCATAGCGTCTTATACACGAAGCCTTGAAAAAGTGACGATAAATTTGTTCAATTAATTTGTGGTATATTGGTTGTATTGTGAAGTTTAAATTAGTGAAAGATATTTGTTTAATTAAAATTCATCTAATTATAACTTGTCAGTCATTGTATAGTATAAAACATATCATTTTAACAACCTCAATTGCTAATAACAGGTGGTCCTGTGCTATCACTGTCTTGGAGACAGCGCGTCTTAACCGGAGTCCACGTTGACTCAGAAAGACTTCTCACTCAAAGATGTTAGTGTTA
>JAPYZS010001189.1:0-26129 GCA_030522925.1 Trissolcus japonicus | reverse complement strand
TTGTTCTATTCAAAATTTAAATCAATGTAAAAATGTATTTTATAAAATAAATTTCAAATTTTAAAATTGAATAAATTTTTTGGGCGCTTTTGATAATATCTTTTTGGCGCTTTTGATAAATTTTTTTGGTGCTTATGATATATCGGCATTGGCGTTTTTGATACATTTTTTTGGCGCTTATGATATACTGATAAAGCGAAATTGGTGCTTTTGATATATACCGATTAAAAGCAAACTTTAATGGGTTTCTAACAATTCTAAATGGTTCACAATAATTTAATATTTCAACAGTCTGTTAAAAAAACTTAATCTCATTTTAATTGCATTCTCAACTGTGCGATCTCAGATTTTTTCATTATTATCTATTTTTTTAGTGGCGCTTCAACGTTGGCCAAATATTTGACGGTTCGCGAATTACGCAAAAACGGGCGGATGATAATTCTGAAATAGGTCTGGTTACGAGCAACTTCGTCACGATTTTAATACGGCAAATTGTTGAGCAACTCGTCAAAAGAGACGTCTCACTTTTATATTTGATTTTTCTCCCTTCGCTAGATCCCTCATTAAAATCTTTTCCGAATGATTTCGCTTGAATGAGATATTTTAATGCAGTGAGATCCGTCAATACTCTTGGTATCACTTACATCAGCAGACTGTATTTGAGAAACGTATATTCGTCTCTTTTGAGTTTCTTGCGGTTTGCTTTCCAGTAGAATCCTTCTAAGAGCTTTTAAAACTTTAATATATCGACGGACCACCATTCGGACTTCTGGTAGGAGATTCAAATATTGAAAGTAAATAGCAAATAATCTTTTACACATGCAAAATAGTGATGGCCCAGAAGACACATCGAAAGTAAATACGAGACAACACTCATAAAATGAGTACACCTTCCATACTGATAATGCTCCTATTTTGCTTTCTCACGAATTGACGTTCTAAATTTTTTAGAAAAAAAGTGTAATGCTTAGAGTTAGCCCCCTTAAAAGTAGCAGACAGAATGATTCTGTAAAAATGAGATATATTGAGTTCGATTAATAATCGGAATTTTAATGCTTCGTAAAAGTTGCAGAATTTTGACAATTTAATTTCATGTTTTCATTACAGTATTGGCTGAAAAAAAATTATTAATTGATTTCGGAAATACGTAAAATAGAAAATAGAAGTGACTTTGATTCAACTGGTAAGTAATAATATACTTCTATGCTAGTAACGATATTAGTTATTGTCATGTTTGGAATTAATATCTACGACATCGGACTAAAAAGAACAATTTATGTTATTAAACAGATTTCAAACAAGCATACACGATTAATAAAAGGCAGAGTAAATCAAGGAAAGGCTGAAAAAGCCAGTTCATCTCATTATTTAATCAACACACATAAGACATCGAAAAAATACTGCCGTACAACTTGTCTTCTTTTCTTGATTTACAAGACAAATTGGAGAGAAGAATTCTCTTAAATATTTCTCCGCTGCGATTTCAGTGACTCAGTGTGAATTTTTTCTCTTAGATTGTTGTCTGCACAACAATACAAACTTTCGGATAAAAGACATTGTGAAGAAATGATATGTATTTCGTCTGATATAATGACGGTATAATTTAGAATAGACATGGGATAGAGTTTTCATTCATCGCATTTTAATTTAATTTGATAAGGAAAATCAATTCAAAATGCACTTCGTTTCAAATTACATTTCAAACTGGTTTCAACGAGCAATTTGAACACAAAAAAATGCTTCTGTTAGCGAGTGGAAATATGTTGTCACAAGAGTAACAGAAACAAGGAATTGAAGCTGAAACGATGAACTTACGTTTTCAGTAACGACCCACTTGAACACCAGTGATCGTTTCGTTTGTATAGCTTGCAATAACTTTGTCTTTTATTGTTATTATTATGATTACCTTGTTGTTTTTTGTCGTTTGTTGTTCAATGCTGGGGTTTAAATGGGAGGATGAAACGTGCTTTTCTCACAGAGTTATTGAAATATTTGAGAAATCCACCACTTGATATAAAGTGGACGTATCAATGAAAGATCGGTAAGGACTTCATACCAGTAAATCATTGTCCATTCAAAATGTATACTCCATAGTCTTCATCATTGTAATAAAATAGTTCCTAAACAATTATTTATTTAAACTTATTTATCTATCTCTTTGAAAAATCCTGTTGATTGTGTTGATTTTAAACAATAAAAATTATTGTTCTGATTTAGCCAATGAACAACTGTGAGAAGAATACATTTTTTTAATTCGCCAGTATGCGCTAAGAGTTAATCCAATTTCACAATAGGTATATAACTCTATCCTACAATAACATTTCATCCCTTGAGTGTTGTATTTCAAACTTTCATCTGACTTGACGGATAATTTTTTAAAGAAGACAAATTTTTACTAGCGTTATTGCATTGAGTGGCTGACTAAATCTAGTTTCGTATCCCTGTAGTTTTCCGGCGCTTTAATCGAAAAATTGCTTACAAATTCACTTTGAACTATAACTAATAGTACATGAAAAATTAGCATTAGAAATAGAATAAATACCAGTTAAGAACATATGAGAGCATCTTTTATATTGTGCCGTAAGAAAATATACTTTCGATGCGTGACATTGTAGATCGAACATCCCCATCTTGAGGTGTGTTCTGACACGCAGATCACGTCCCATTCGAAAACGGGACTCGCATGGATAAAGCTTTCCTTACGCTGTGCTGCTAGTACATCAGTGCTTGGCTGAAGTTGCCGGGCATCTGATATCGGATGCACCAGCAAAAAATTCGACCGCGACCGCTCGAATTTTGTTCGACATTTTTTTTGTAATTCAGAATTTATATTTCCACAAACAAAACATGCTCGCAATGATGGTTATATTGTGCAAAGAATAATTTCAAGAGTTTAAAGAATGATAATAAGGTTTTTTATTTCATTGTTATATTTTACTTGTTTTTAAATTTTGTTTTTTAAGCATGACTGTTATTCAAACGATATTCTTCGCATTTATGATAGAAAAAATATACAACAGCATCAAAATTATACGAAATATACAACAGCATTAGTTGCTGTTGCGATATAGTGTCGGTAAGATTTGTAAATAACTGATTCATTTTTTTCAATTAGTTGAACTCACAACGGAAAAAGAATTGTATAATTTCATTTTCTGAAAAAATTGCAATCAAACTGCAATTATGCGTTGTAGGAAAATTAAAAGTATAAGGTAAACGTACCAGTTTGTGTTATAGGTACTTCTAAAGTGCAGGTCTATGAAGAGTTAGATGTGCATAGATTTCATATAAATGTTTTCCATGACATTCAGTTTTAAATGTAAATTAAAAACGAATTTAATAAAACCTAACACAAATATAAGAACACTATAACCGCAATAGGTACCTTTACCTTAATGTTATGAATGGACCACTTTGTTTTATTTATTAAACGTTGGTCAACTACGCATAATCATATTCGATCAACTTCTTCTGAGAAAATGAGATTATACTAAAATGAAAATTTTTCAACGAAAGACGAAATTTCTGTTTTTCATCATTTTAATTAGTACTAAATAGCGTTAGTGAAATCAAGTTTAAAAATTAAAAAAAAAAAAAAAAACATTCATTAGAGTGACACGCTAGTTACTTTAACATAACTTTGATGTTACGTCACAAAAGTTTCATAATGTAAGTTTTTTGACAAGTGTGCACAAATACTGATAACAAAAAAATTGTTGCATGTTTCGACATAAATTTTTTGAAATAAATAACAGTAATCACTTGATACGATTTGAGTTTTGAGAAATGGTTTAGAGGAATTATTATTCAAATGAAAAAAGCTATTTCTACAGTTTGTTGAAAAAGTTTACAGGCTACTTTCGAATTAGAGGAGTTAACCGTTCAACTCGCTAAACGCTATAGGCGACAACTTTCCAGTTTTTTTGTCTTCTGACATAACATGCAGGTGACAAATTTTCAGAACCCATTTTCACTTCGAGCTGACAAGGATTTGATACAATAAATCATATAAGTGTGATTTTACAAAGGTTTCAAAAAGTTATATAATTTTCAAACTTATCATTATCTGCTTGCATTCATATTCGCTATGCTTTGATAATTAACACGTTGCGTGGTTTTGTCGAGATTGACTTTCTATTACATAATACTGTAATAAAGTTTAGCTCCAAACAATGTAGGTTCTAACCGACTATTAATATTCTCGCTTGATTCTCCAGGAATATTGACAAAATTTGTCGATCAAGTTAACGCATACATTCTCATTTATATCATGTGCCACTCAAAATGGAACTTTCAATGGATTTAATGCAAACATTTAATTACAAAATTATCGCGCCTTCGAGTTGCCACAAACAAAGATAAATATTCTAAACATCAAACTGCATTTTTTTCAATAATGCAGGTAACAGCTAAAAATGTCTTTTTAGATGACAAATATTATACAGGTAAAAGTATATAAGTAGCTAATAAATTGTTGAGAAAAAATTTAAAATAAAAAGAAAAAATGAAAAAAAAATAAATAAACAAATAAAAAGATAAAAAACAGTAAATGCGAAATTTATATCAGTGAGGAAATGTCAAGTGATATGGCTGATAATATTTAGCGCGCACGCGGTGTTTTACGCCAACGCTTCCGACCAGCGTTCGATGTTTTCTCCTCTCTCGTTTGTCTCTTTCATTTTTACTAGAGTAAATCTAATTCGCAAGACTTTTTGCTCGTTTCTGTACCGGTGACCGCGAACCATACCGCTGACAAAACTTCGTTTCAAAGCCGGAACTGAGTCACGAAAATTTTTTTCCGCTGTCGGCTTTTCCGTCCCAGTTTTGCATCCGCCTTGTTTGTCATCGTCACGCGCTTTCGACGCCTGAAACATATACAAATCGTACACTATTTGTCGTCGCGTGCTTCTACGTTGCACAAAGTCATCCCACCAGAATCCAAATCTGAACCGTCCCGAAAAGATCGAAGTGGGTAATTTATTGAACGCAACAAACTATTCGTCCGAATGCTTCTGAATGGTCTCGATGGGATCTCGATTAGAAATTTTGCTAACATGCTTGGCTCAGTGGTAAGTCTATCCAGCAGATAACCAATGAGACAATTTCATCGGAATTTCACTGGCGTTGATCGAACTTCGATGGTTGTGATATCGAAAAACTTGCAGCATTCAGTCAACTATTTTGTTAAAAGGTCAAACTTTTATTCGCAAAAGTCGATAAACTCAAGGGATCTGAGTACTTGATTTTTTTATTTCCTGTTCCAAAATTGATTCGTCAAATAAAATATTACGAAGTTGAAGATTTTGAGAAGTGGAGAATTGAATAGGATTGAATGAAACAAAATGAATGTTCAATGATGACTGACATAAAATTTTTTCCGGCTGCAACAAAAGGTCTATATGAACTAAACAATTTTTGGCTGTTTCAAATTGTTCTGTACACGTCTGTGCGACAGAAACATATCGGCGCGATTCTTCACTTGTGCGTGCGTACGCGACTGCGATGTTTTTGCGGTATGAAAAATACACGCGAAACGAGGAGACGACTTTTTTAGTCCCGTCTCCAGCACGTCGGAAACGTATGTCGTAAAATAATGCTGCATTTTTTACATGTCATTTTCTTGAACAAGCTTCATCCAAAACGATGTCTTTTGTTCAGACATCGTTCCTCGAGGCTTATTGTTATGTACATAACAATAACACGCCCGCAGTGCTTCGCATTTACCGTCGAACGTACTCCATTTATATCCTAAGATTTTGCGATTTGAATGAATTGGTATGTACATCTGCACATCGTCGTTAACATTGTTAACATTTGATTTAATGTTGTCAGTACTTGCTGAGTTTGTTTTCGGGTTTACAAAAGTCAACAACGAACTTAAAATAATTTAAATTGTATAGACATAATTTTTCTCATTGGCTCTGTTTTTAAACAAATATAAGATTGCATTTTTACTTAGTGTTAAAATGATCTTTATAAGAAAAAACAAAACTAAGTCATTTCGTGTAATGTGCAGCGCGAAAAAACTATGTATTCTCATATCTAACTTGACCTGATTTTTTTTTCATTTTCTTTATTGAGCATTCTTGAAATATCAAAGTTCATTTTATATTCAATTTTTGCTTGAATTGACAATTTTCATGTTTTTAATGGTTATTTACTCTGACAAAATTACAAATGTTCAAAAAATTGTGATCACTGTATCATTATTACCATGGTTGAATTCTTCATTGTATCATTATTCACTTCACTGTATCATTATTACCATGGTTGAATTCTTCATTGTTTTGAAAGTGGTTGAGACTTTTTATACGTTTTTGGTTATTTGATTCCCACTTTGATAATAAGAAACACTTATTTATGAAAGAATAAGAAATAATTTTATTCACACGTCACATTCATTCTACGTCAAAAACCAGGATTACATGTCAACCTAGAAATCAACAAGATATGACAAAAACAAAAGACAATCAAGAATGCAATCTAAATTTGTATCTTTGGTCATCCGCATGTAACAATATTAAAAGATTATACTCTGATAAAGAAAATCAGAAAATTCAGAGAGCTGAATTGCTATGTTGTTTTGGCAGAACTGATCATACAACTCAACATCAGCCGATTTTACTGAATCGACTCTGTTGTTTTGGCATAGCAAGCAAGCAAATTTGAAATGAAGTTTTGTTTACTTTTTTAGTGTTTTCAGGTTTCATACAGAAGGTTAGAAAAGTGGTTGCAATAAATTTTAATTAAAGATATCAACAAGATTGACGAAAAAAATATTAAAAAAAAACTGAATCACTTTTTTCACATAAATATACTCTAGTCAAAGCACAAATATTTATTGGAAGTTGGCGTTGTCAAATCTACATCAACTATTGAAAAAATGTTCTGCTGAAACGACTGAGCAGGTACAGCCATTACAACTGAAATTGATTTCAGTTATGACGGCGGAACTTTTTCAACCATTCTTGCCGTTTTTTTTCGTAGTGTAGGTGATTCAATTTAGTTTTAAATTCTCAAATAAAAATTGAAACTAGTTATTAGTTAAGAAATAATATTGATAGATATTAATAAATAATTTAATCAATGTATAATAGGTGTTTTGTAATTTAGCAAAACTAATTAATTGAACATTGTATTTATAAGGTACATGACAAATACAATATAATATTCCTTGCCATGTGTATTATCAATCAATGATGCGTATTCAGTCAAACGTAATTGGTATAATACTTCAAAACATAGTTGTCGATATGCTATACAAATAGTGTCAGTCCCAGATAGATGATACGAAGTTATAGTATTTGATAGAATACAAATTAGAAAGGCAAACGAAAAATGAAATATATAATATGATTTGCAGTAATTAATTTTGATATAAAAAATGAATGGATGTGCAGTATTTTGATTTTTTTTCAAATTTGGTTGTTACCTCCTGAAAGTAATTTTGTTTCACGCATACAACAATGTTTTATTGACAAGTTTAATGATAATTTGAAGTTTTTTCGACTAACTTTTTCGAAAATTTATAATTTCAAAGATTGCTTTGTTGCGTTTTGCTAAGCAACTCTTCGGAACATTTTTTCGAATAATATCTCTGCTTGCGGATTGATCAAAATTCTGAAAGTTTACTGCGGGTCTGTAATACGATAAGACATAAAAGCGTCATCATCCGTTAGCGCATGTTGCATGAGAAATATGTAAGGGTTCAAGCTTGCAATCTAGCAGACAGACTAAGTGCTCGACCGTTGGCCCGGCGTGGCCTTTACGTATCCGGTCAGCTTGAAGGGAGGGAACTTGCAAAGCCTGTAGCGTAGCAGCAGCGAAATTATCGACTCTTCTAGAAGAGCGCTTGTGCCGTTTAATCTGAAATAGTTGATCTGAGAACTTGCAGTTACTTGTGCAACTTCCAAACGCGCGATCTTCCACGTAAGCTCAAGAGCCTCACCGACTTGTACAAATATGACGCGACTCAAATCATCGACAATGTTCTTAGACACATCTCGCAAACGTTTTTTCATATTCACGAGTAAAAGATCTTTCATCGCACTATTTTTCTTACACGAACGTCGAGCGCTTCGTCAGTGCAAAGTTTCCGTCAAGTCAGCGTAAATTTTTCCCGTCTGACGAGCCGTCACTTAAATCCAATTTTCCCTCACAGACACTGACTTTTTTGTCAGTCGTTTGACAAGACGTTTTTTTCGTTGCTCTTGACATTCCTTTGTTTTTCAATCCACATAATCATACGCAAGATTTTCAGGATGATTCATGACGCAGCCAATAATGATACTCCTTTCAATTCTATTACATAGTTCTACATCGCGAGATCGAAACGAGATACATTGAGTAGAACCGTAATTTTACACAAAAGGAATTATACGATCAGCAAAAAAAGATTATTATCATAACGGAGTAAAATTTTTTGCTGAAGTAAACGCCAAGCGCCCTGAAGTTTTTTCACTTGCGGTTCGGAATGTGTTCAATTTTTCAATCCGTCTATTGAATATATGTATTGCTTGAACAATTAATTGGTATTTACGGGTATCGCTCATTATTCCTACAAATTGCAAGCCTGTGGGTAAATCTGTTATGAATCATAAATAGAAGTAGATAATGTTATTGACATAAATATTATTCATGTCACAGCACTATAATTATGATAACAGTGGCTATTTCGATTTTGATTAATCGAATAATTGTTAATTGCATATATAAACGCGATAAATTCAGCACCCAGGAATAAGCTTTCAAAATTTGAAATGATTAATGGAGAAAAATATGTTTGCAGCGATGGTATCAGAAACGCGATTACTCCGTGTTATTGTACGCGTGCAAAATTTCACGAGCATGAACGTAATACATTAACTCAAAATTTCAACAAAAGGTTAACGATTACCAGTGAGTTCAAACTGCGTTTTCGACCAAGGAAGAGCATGTCTGCACCGGCGAAGGAGCGCCCCGGGAAATCAGTATACCCCTTTTATAACAGTAATAACTACCTCAAGCTACGTAGCTTAGTATTTCGCACTGCAAATAGCCGCGTTCTATGTTAGAACGTTTTAATACATTAAGAGAGTCGGATACACGATAATCGAATATCAGCATGATTTCCATCGGAAGCATTTCAATTAATGCTTATTAAGATTGTGTTATTCCTTGCCATAATTTACAGACAAGAGTTTATTAAATTTTCCGATATCATCGATACAAATATATTATAGATGGTTAATACACTGAATTTGATATAAAAGTTATGAATGTTTCCAATGGATTTTTACGAATTTAATTTTATAACAGCAAATTTGCATACTGATATGAAAAATTTCTCATTTACAAATTAAAAAAATGTAATTTTCTTTAGTTTATAGATTGGGACAAAGAAAAATTATTGAGTAGCTGATATCAGAGATAAAAAAGAAAATGTGATTTATTAAATTGTTTCTGAGTAAAAAGTGTGTATATAATATTAAAAACTGAAATATTGCGTATCGCAAAAAATTCATGTAATCTCAAGTAATAACGTTGAAAATTTTTTACAAATATTTACCTCTTCACTTTAGACTGACATTATATACTTTCTATCTATATTTTCGTTGAAAATCTATTTTAGCTCCAAAGAGCACGCGTGTAATGATTTCATAAACCTAAAAAAAACTTAATGAAGCAGTACGGTCACAGACTGCCTGTGGCGACTTCAAGGAAACAGTAATTTTTTGAAACAGAAAAATATCAAAAGAGCGAAGAGTTTTTCTCAGCTGAAAATTGAAAGAGAGGTGTGCACTTTCTTTCCACAAGTATTAAAATATACTGAAAAGCTCTCTACATGCAAATTCAAAAAAGTATTATGTATATCGGCTGGCCGTATTTTATATGAACATGTTATAAAATGCATTACTAGATTTCTTTTTTCGAACGCCACTATTCAATTAGTATTGCCAGATTTCAGTTTTATATATTTTTTTAAAAAATAAACGCACATACCGTATTGTTGGAAATCAAATTAAACATCGTTTTGTTCACCAAGCAATCATGGTTTTCGAGATATAAGCAAAGCAAAGGTAAAATATAGATTTTGTTCATAGTACGGAAAATAAAAATTTGCGGACATTATTTCATGCTTCACTACATAACCAAAGCCACGAATGTTTTCGACAAGTTATTTTACTACAAGAAAAAATTGATATATACCAGGACGAGAGCTTCGTTTTTATCTCTGACATACAAAATAGTAAAATAAAGAACAGAAGAAAATTATAAAACAAGAAAAATAATGAGAACAGTCAGGGATTAGAACATTTTTCTAACTGCGTCTGATATTTATACGTGGAATCCATTTGCGTCATCGTCAAAAAATGAATCTATATAGTTTTTCGTTTCGAATTCCTCTTTCTCTCGTTTGTTGCGTGAAATCTAACTGTGTTTTTCAATTCTAGAAAATGGTGCCTATAAGTTGGCTCTTATGCACCCAGAATGTTCACTCGTATAGCTACAGCTTCTTTCTATCTCGCGATTAATCTTCGAGTCCGTGAATTATGAAAGGAGGATCTTACGCGTGACATCCGATAAAATTATATGCGCGCAAACGTAATCTCATGAATAATTCGATCCATGTGCACAGAAGAACATATTTGAACGGTTTCAATTCATATTGTCTTAATTTATCGAGTCAGTAGGTATTGATTTGAAGTGATATTTTTGATATTCAATTATATTTAAGAAAAAGTATAAAATATAAACGATCATTTTTATTGAACACTTTTCAAAATTTTTCAATAAAATATATCGGATTAAATAAACACAATTCGATTCGACGCGAAAGAACAAAGTTTGGAATAGGGCAATTTTTAATCGAAACATTTGCTATCGGTAAAAGTATACTCAACATCTATAAATATTTTATGACGTAATTTAAAACGAAATTGATATTTTCAGCGGAAGGTTTGCACTGCCACTGATCAGATAAGCTGGGTTGTTATAACCAATTGCGATAATAAGTCGGTGACTGGGCGGTTTGGGAAAACAAGCGTTTATAAGTCGCACGCCCCGTCGGACTATTCATGCGTTGCACTACTCGTTTGCTAGAGTTAGCTCCCCTCGGTTCAACAACTTAAAAGCCTTGATTTGGGAAGTTCGTTTGTTGGCTTAGGAATGACGGTGGCGTACGTGGCAGCTACGCCGATCTTTGAACTTCTCAATGGAATGGTGCTCGTATAAGTTTGAAACCTGAAGTGAATTTACGGTATGACGCATTGCGTCGAGACACTACGCCACATTACGTATTACGTGCTCTAATCTCACGAACAACTAAACGTTACGAGCCGCGTACGATCATTAATCGCCGCGTTAGCAACGAAAACTAGTTAACAATTTACCGTAAAGTGATATTTTTTTTATCGTTATTGTACGAGAATCGTGTTTGTTTTCCGATAAAAAATATATCTCATAATGTATAATGTTATCACTTTTGATACCAGGGGTTCTGTAAGATCAAAATTATTCGAAATATTCAACTATGATTGTTATTATAACATTGAAATCCTAAAAAAATATATCGAAATTCAAACGTAGATAAAATGAAATCAGTATAAAAAAATGAGAGCTTATCTGGTCATTTTTATTATTTTGTAGATTAGCTCAACGATCACCAGTTATAATGACGGCTATTTAGATTCCAATCTTGTTTCGTGGGGATTTTGATCGAAACATTGATCGAGCATAGTGAATGATTCAAGTCCAGAGCTTTTATACCCTTGGTCATTATTGCGTTAAAATTTCATGTGTTACGTCGATTATTCATCGCTCGAAATGAAACCTCATTGTAGCGAGAATTTTCTTTGTTGATTCTAGAAAGTAATTTTCGGTCTCGAGTTATTGCGGGCAAACAGACATAAAAAGAAGAAAATATCACGTTTTTTACTTTTATCGTAAATTTTGTGGAAAATATACTGAATTAGATACGAAAATTGATGTGGATACAGTTGAGGCTTGGATCCAATTACATTGCAATGGAATTTTACCGAAATATATTTAGGTCCGATATGTGTCGAAGAATTGCATTTACGTTCGACCTGATTTATATAGATGCATCTCGACAAAAGCTGCACTGTAAATCACGGTACATGATAGTTATAACGCAAAAACTTTGCTGATGGTTCGCGTGACAAAGTGAAACGCGGATTACGAATTCGGTACTATTAGAGCGAGGGCCAGCGCGTCCAGAAACCATGTATAAATTGGATGACATTTATTGGAATTCTGTAATGGATATTAATCGATGTTAATTTGGCGACCAAAAGTGTCGTGCCATCGCTTTGCTTTTTCGTTTAGCGCAGCAACAAAAAGGACACGAGTCCATAGTATTCAACGGCGGGTGTTTGTTTAAAAGCAGAAAAACAATTTTATTATGATTTATCGTGCGAAAATTCTGTCAATTTGTATGGAGTTTCGCGTTGCATTGAAAAATTTGTCAAAATTTGTCTGCGAGGGAATTTTTTTTCGAATGACTCACGAAAACAGTAGCAAACTGGATTATAACTTTCGCTTTGACAAATTTATTGCAGTTTATTTGTTATAATTTAAATGTCACACAAGTTGAAAGCAACTTTTGCTCTAAGTTAAACTTAAAACGACTGAGCACCAAACTTTAACCATCAGTTCGAGTACCACTTTTAACATATCGATTGGACTGGACTTCAAGGTTTATTAAATCCCGTGAAAAGAGAGAGACATCTTTTTTTTCCTGTTGTATGTAATTTATAGTCCTCGATTTATTGAGTTGCAAAATTTTGATGAATTTCCGGAGCGTTTGTTCAGAGTGCGATGCATAATTTTTGTTTATTAATGGCGGCAATAATTTTTGTGGAAAGTTTGTCGCTGCATGTAAATCATAAGCATTGTTTGTTTCGTCTGCTAACGTAATTCCGCCTTCGTTAATCATATCATTTACAGCGACTGCTACGATTGTTCGCTAGGCTTACGAAACATTTTCGGTTACAATTTATGATGCGCTATTAATCGAAGCACGAAATGCTGAGTTAATTCATGACCGCTTCATTGGATTAATAAATTAGTCTGAAAAATATGCTCTCAAACAAATTGCGTGATAAACTGCCAGACCTTTTGCATCAGTTTTGCGAGTTTGTGAATAATTCGCGCTCGTTAAATGAAGTGCAATGTAAAATACAAGATTGTGCACTTTTTCATGAACAGGTTACGACGTTGCACTTTGTATATTTTTAATACTATATGGCGCAGAGGCTGGCGCTGTGCATTACATATTAAAAAGTAAAAAGAAATGTGACGAAACGGAAGCCGATATGATATTCAGTGAAAGATGTGACGAACAGGAATATCAGTGGAAATATCAGTTGCTGAAAAATTGTTTTTTTTTTTTTGTTTTATTTTCGACACTAGCCACTCTATTTATTTAATCTCCATGTATCCATAGCTGATGCATAATGCAGTCATGTTTACGACGTTGCTTTAAACTGCGAATGCATAATTCAGAATCATGTGGGACATGCATTTACTTAACTTAAGTTCATTATTTACTGTGATAAAGAACTGCAGTTGATTGTCGGATGAGAATCAGAAAATTAAAGTATCGCAGTCTCCCGAAGGAATTTCAAAAAATCTTAATCATTCGAATAAAGATGAAGCCAAATAAAAATCGTCAAAGTTCGCTTCTGCGAGACTTCAACGAAGTTTGATTAAGATTCGATCATGAATCAGAATAAATGAGTCGATTCAGTCAGACCTCGGAAAGAATGGGCGCGAACTAAAGTGAATTGACGTTCGTTAACAGTGACGCGCAAATCAAGATAAATTTATTTCCCACTGTGCGATCTTATTTAAATTAAGACGATCTTGACGATGAATCGAACGCAAAAAAAGGAATGTATGTTCATTACGTTGATTTTATTTGGAATAAATATTTCAACGCCTTTCAATATTTTAAACAAAAGGGGAATGAAATATGGCACAAAATTAATAACGAATAATTTTGTTTTGATGAACTCGTACAACAAGCGGGAGATGGTCATAACGAGGGGCGATACAGTTGCGGACGGCGTCATTTCATAGATTATGCACTTGAAAAAGCTCGAGAAAGCACAGGCGGGACAAAGCAGTGAGGGTCCGGCAGTTTATTTGTACCCATGGAGTTCCCAACAGTCTGCTTTGGAGTCCTGGCTGGATTGGTGTATGCAGCTTTCATATTTCAACTCTAACAGCCGCGCGGCAGTCTCGCGGGTGTAATATACGGATGCTCGTGCGAACATTACGTAACAAAAGTAGTGGCGGTTCGATGTGCAAGCTTTTCTCCTTCCGTGGCACATGTAACTTGCGTGAAAAAAATGATGACGATTCATTCACTTGCAGACCCTTGGTTGTCAATTATCATATAAAATGTCATCAAGATCTCTGATAGGATTGAAAGAACCGCGTTTGTGTACTTTTATCACGACGAATTCTTCTAGCTGAATTTCCGTTGAAAAAGATAATTTTTTAAGCATAAATTTGGGCGATTATTCGTCAGGAAGTGCTGGCTTTTTTGAAAAGCGCCAAAGTGTCTCTTTAATATAAAGTTCTGTTTGATGCGACGTGAAGTAGGAGTGTTTGAACTGAACTCAATGACACTTTCACGAAATAGAGGTTGCTGAGTGATTTCAATGTTCCGGGACATTTTATTTCTTTAGCTATTGGATTTCTTCTACCATTGGATTCAGTACATTAAACGATTGGAAAAATTGAAATGCAGATGAGGGATTTTCGTAATGCTGTATCATTCTTGATCGGACGAGCGTTCGAGATAAATTAAAGTTGATTTAATTTATTTAAATATCCATTCAACTGTGTGTGTTCAAAAGAATATGTTACATTTACAACATTCTGTACTTCTAAATCAAATTATGATGTCAAAGATTATTTATCATTGCGAAACTAACCCCCGCTGACTTACTCGAGGCCATTTTTCAGCAAACTTCCTGCTAAACTCATCCATCTCAATTTTCAAGCGAGCTCGAGCCTCGATGTAAGTTGTACTTTAATTACATTTTCATTTGAAGGATCAACTCAATTTATTTTAAAGCATCCCGAGTGCTTGTAACGCCGAGCGTCATTGTTACACCGAGCACAAAAGACGTTAAACTCTGAATAAAGGATACCTTTGCAACTGTCTTAAACCGAACGCTTGTTTAAACAGAGTAATGCAAACTTGCAAGTTTGCTCTCACCCAAATTAAATTCGTCAAAGAAAAATATCTTGGGGGGATAAATTATTGTCACGCAATGAGCGAGAAATTAGGATCACTCGGGGCAACGTTAGACTGTAATTTGTTTACACCTATAATTGGCAAAATGATATACGGCCAAGCGAATCGTATTCTGCAAAAGTTGTGGCAAAAAATAAAGCGCTGGCGCAACTTCCCCGCGGTTTCCCCGCGGAACATAAATGAAACAAATTGCGGAATATAAAACATTGCAAACTTTCAGGGTCCTATGCTCGCAAACTGACCCCGATAACTTCTGTATCAAATAAACTGTTGAACCAAGCTCAGTAATTAATTTTATCTCAAGTTTGCTCGGCGATTGCTTTTGCTTGTTGAATCCATTTTTTGCTCGTAATTTCCAGGATTTTCTCTAGTAGGATAGCGATTGATTAATATGTTGCAGAAGTGAATTCAGTGAAATAAATTCAGAGTAATAAATATAATAGAAAACAATTGGAAATATGTCATCGTGTAAAATGAATTGACACGAGTTCTGCAAGATGTGAGTTACAAACATTTGTTTTCAACATTGTGCTGAACAGTAAAAAAATGAAAACAAAAACTACAATGTATATTGTTGTTGATGATTGAGTAATGCAAGTGCTGTGTTTAAAATGATCACATCAATTCGATGTATCCGAGTACAGACTTTCTGTTATCCTAATTTAATTATAGTTATTTCATATCACACGAAATTATCAAGTTAATGAAACAGCGGTATTTTATTTGCCGAATGTGCAAAGTAACCAAGAATAAAATGTTTCATAAAATTTCAACAAATAAACTATTTTAAATACAGTATGACAGTAATCGGAAAAATTGTGACGATGAACGTTATCATATGATTGGTGCGATTATTGATATTAGTATATTTACATCTGTCCATTTTTTTCAGATAAAAAGTTTTTATCAATGTTTCCAATGTAGTAAATATTTTTTATATAAAAACAGATCAAACATCTGCATGTTTAATTTGAAAACATTTGAAGATTTTTTGGACAGTAAATATAATAAAATTGGGAGCTCAAAATTTCATTGTGTTAAAAAGATGAAAAGTGAGGAAATGTATTTGAATAACTTACATAGTACGTTGAGACGGGCGTTGGCACGAATGGATTTGATTTTGTGAAACGGTCCAACCTGGCACTGGTATTCCCCGTCGTCGCTCAGAGATGCATTTCGGATGTGAAGATTGTAGACACCAGCCGTTTGTTCGCCAACCAATCTTAATCTCGGATGTCCGACTATTTCGCCGTCTGCAATGTTATTATAAGATATTTCTGACTCGACGAAAAATTGCACGTTACATGCAACACGGCAAATCTAACGGGATTAAAAATTCCCTATGAAATGTCAGTTGAACAAACATTTTAACTGTGTACATTGTGAGCGAGATTAAGTGGCTTAAGACGTCTCAAAGGGAATGAAATTCCACGCCGGAATCGTATTTTCGTCGCCATTCATTTTTCATAGCGGATTGAAAATTTTATGTCCAATAGCATGTTCAAATATTCAACTCGTCATGACAGATTAATCCCGTTGATTTAATTGAATGTAACTCGAAGAAATTAAACATCTATATATACTGTCAGATTGAATGTTGTAATCGTTATTTGTTGTAATATAAAAATTGATACTGCATTCCTTAATTGCACACATCAAATTTTCAATTTTGTTTTAGAAGATGAAATCTGTACAGAATATTTATATACACAAATGAACATTCAGATTTGTTTTTGTCGTGTGTTATTTTCCAAAGTTCGTTCTAGAGAATGTTTGTTGTTTAATTGTGTATGGTGTACTCAAGTAAATGAAGTTTTACGTACTGCTCTGGACGACATATGCGAAGCCGTCTTTTACCCACTGCACGAAACCAGACCTGTTCTCTACTTCACACCTCAAAGTAACTTCATGACCCTCCAAGACTTCACTGTGTTTGGGACGAATCCTAAAACTTTGCTGCTGCACCACACCTGAAAACAAGCACAAAAATAATTCATTAGTATACACGTACGCGGTGTACTTCAAAACTAAAACTAAAACCTTCAGCATTCAAATGAAAAATGCTGTTAATCAACGTGACTTTAATTATGATGAAATATAAACAACAGCAAGTTAGATTTAACTTCACTGAAATAGCTTATAAAAGCCACATATTACACGAGATCGCATCACAAAGGAATTTCATTTTATTTAATGCGTATATGCTTTGTATCGCTCCGCAAAAGTTTGTTCATACATTTATATAAGAGTGAATTGCATTCATGAATGAAACGCGGACTCGCACACGGGAAAAATTTGCAAACTGGAAAAAATTCCTTTCATATTTTCGGTCCGAGCGATCAGTTGATAGGTTTCACGTTTTCGTGGATCGTGGATCTATCACAATCAAAATCATAGATCTGTAACAATGAGTGACTGATGTGAAATTACGATGGCATACAAAACGTAAATTAGCGCGCGATTAGTTGATTCATTTTGAAATCTGAGTGATGCTTATCTCGTCTAACGGCTGTGTATAAAAGTGATACATAAAATGCTTGCACGGATATACTGTTTGATTCGTGCGATCGCATACGCCATATACGATACGGTAATTTCACGCTGGAATTTTAGACGAGAGATAAATTATTGATCGTAGTGGATATGACTGGATATCGTCTCATGATCGACGTTACATCGCTGAGACGTCTTTCATGTTTTACCCCATATGATATTGATCACTTATCAGTCTACATGTCGTTTTATCGATGTCGTTTCACTTAAGGAATTGTGCTTTAAGTGCAAAGTTTACTCCCGACTTCAGACGTCGCTTCGAAGCTTGATGTTGAATATTGCATGAAGCTTGATGCACGACGCTCGAATATTTTTCGGGCACGTGCGGGGCTGCTCGAAGGAGTGTCGCTGAATTTGATTCATACACAGTGTCATGTTTTCCGAATTCATTTCATAATATCTTCATCGTTAAATTAAACATTCATAAGTCTTTATCGCGACGCAGATAATTTTTTACTCATGTTTACACAGTATTATTTTTCAAAATTATACATTGATTTTAAATAAATATCATTAACATACATTTCCAAACAAAAATTCAATTGCTTTAGCTGGATTGGAATATAAAATACATAACAATTGTGTAAAAGGAAAATTAGATGGTTTTGGTTGACTCTCTGTGTTAGAAGAAAGAAGGTGAATGAAAGATAGATTTAGACGGATGGTAATGTTTAATTCACAGAATATCTAATTGTTTCTTCAAAAATAGTTATGAGAAATATGAATAGGGGAAAAATTGTAAAAAATTAATTTTCAATTTATAAAGTAAAAAAGAAAGTTGCTAGCTGGATAAGAGCGCGCGGATCGCACAATCATCTCTAGTAAAAATGAATATGTGAAATAAGATTGAAGTGATTTTCATGAAAATATTTATATTAACAGAACAGAACATCTGCAGTCATTTGCCTCAAATTAAAGTCCATTTTTGTGTTTCTCATATTCTGAGGGAATCGACCTGACTCCGTAGACACAACGAATTCCATTGTGATTCGTGAAATCACGCGCCGTGTATTCGTGCACAAGTACACGCAGCATTTTCAAAGAAACGAAGCGCTTCGACTCACGTATTGAGGGAAACGTCTCCGGGGATTGCGCGTAGTTGCAACGAAACTCCCCGAGTTCGTTTGGTGTATGACACGAAATATACCGCTACGTTCATTACGTGTTTCAATTTTTATTTTTCTTGGTCCGTTTTCCTTCACCGGAAATGCGTACAAAATAGGTGAGAATGGACGAAAAAAAAAACAGCAAAAAGAAAAGCATTGATGCAATTACATTTATTTATTTTCTAAGAAAAGATGGTTCGGAAGACATTTTTAATTAAAATTTCAAAGAGAGATGAAAGCTGCCTCTGAAAACTGTTGTGTAAAAATTTTGCAACGACTTTTTGCGTGACGGAAATTGGATTGCGCTTCGTCATTTGGGAGCACAGGTCGAATGTCAGAGAGATTTTCGCAAACGATCGATAGCGGACACTACGTGGTCTAGTAGAGTTGACAGGGCGTAACAGCGAACAAGACGAGAATGAAAATATTTCTGACGAATGTGATGATTAAATATGAAAAATATAGGTAGCGAGGGCACGCGTGTGCAAAATTGCGTCGAGAATTGGTTCGGCGAATTTGACCTAAATTTGTTGTGACATTTTCAACTACTACAGAATGATTTTGTACCAAACAGGTCACTTTACTAATAAAAGCATTCCTTTCTGCGTTACACGCTTCGGCGTGCTTTTGTAAGAGAAAGTATAATCGGTTCGTTACGTCTTCTCGATAGTAAATTGTGTATTGAATATTTTTCAAAACTCGAAGAGTTTGGAGTCGGAAAAGGCGAATAAAGTTGAAGTATCTCTGTTCCCTAGATGACATATCGGCAAACGCTGGATACTTTTTTCAAGATTGCCGTAAATTTTGTAATTACCCTAGTAAATTGTTCATATATTGTCAAGACATTGACAAAATTTTGATAATATATTGTCAATACATCAACAATGTTTTGATGATATATTGTCAATCATTAATAATATTTTTATAATATATTGCCAATATATGTTTTATGTATGGACAATATATGATCCTTTTTACTAGGGTTGTTCTATAAATTACTCTAATCTGTCCTAGACGGCTTATTATTTTTAAGTTTAATTACATGAAAACAGTTCCGGTATTTTCGGTTATTTTACTAAGATTGATAACAATTAACAACACCATTTGAGGTGTTTTCATATATAACGGTGCTTAAGATTACACTTGCGTTCTAATTAGGTTGTGAAAAGTGATAGTCACTATAATTCACCCAAATCGTATCCCCTGCAATTGGATGGAGTTAACTCTCACCTGTGGATCTGAATAATTTTGTGGTTAGCCTTAAATTCGGTCGGCTGAATTTCGCAAAATTACTGTTACATTAGTAAAGACCTCGTTCGTGTGTCACTTTGTGATTTTCGACGGGCGGATCACTGTGGCGCAGGAGATAAAACGGTAGTCCCCTTTTAAATTATTTTATTACACTTTTATCCCAACTACTTTCGTTGGGATTCATTGACGTAATTGAAAAAAAAAACCTACATATACATTACATTTGTTAATGATAGAACCCGAATTTTTGTATGCTTTTAAATCATCTTGATATGAAAAGAAAATAAAATTAATTGTCTTTTATTCAAACTTTTTTTTCTTATTTTCAAACTTGAAAACACGCACGTCTTCGAACTTAAAATTTATCGGATATTATTGAACATAAATTGAAAATTAAACTATAACTGTCAACTTTGAGGTTATGTAGGAGACAATTGTGGATGGCAATGGATTAAATAAAATGTTCAAGCTTGTTATTTTCCTTTACGAAAAATGCATTGAAAAATGAAACAAAATCCATGTTCCAAGTAAATAGTACAACAAAATCAAAGTTTCAATGTTACATGAAAAAAGTAAAAAAATTAATAATATAGAACTATATAGATTAACATAGAAACATAGAATAACATAAAAAATACATATATATATATATATAAATACATATATACATATATATATATATATAAATACATATATATATATATATATATAGAACAAAAAAAGACAATAAGGAGAAACCATGTACATATTGTTTGTAGTTTTCATCTATAAAAGACATCGTTTCAATTTCATCCATGCTTTTTTAGTTAAAATATTTTCAATAAAAACTTTATTTTGTACGAAAATTTTTTTGTACATACAATTGCATCAAATGAGAGGACAAAAGAACGATGAGCCAAATCGATGTATTACGACATCGCGCTGTGGTGTGTGTTGAGCATGGTTTCTCGTTTCACATTATGCGGAATCATCGGCGGTGCAGTAAGATACATTTCTCGTGTTTCTCGTAGCCCAAAGTTTGCCCATTTTGCAGTGAATTGGTGCACGTAATTCGATGCATACGCCGATGTCGTTCCGCGATGTGTAATGTTCTGTGATGACATTTCCACGACGATTGGCACATAGTATCTCGTCAACCAAAAACTGTGTCCGTTTTGTTCATATCTTTCTCCTTTTTTAAGTCATTATTCATTTTTCCTTTTCTCGCAAATATTTTCACACTTTTCTGGGAAACGATTAATAACGTTATGCAAAATTAATTTGTCACATGATTTTTCAAAGTTTTTATCTCCGAGATGACTTTTGAAGAAGGAGGGTTGCGGAGTGTAAAAAAAACGAGCGCGAACAGCATTCGCATGACGGAAGGTTTTACTGTTTCGTCGTGACAAAAGACGGAAATACGAGGGATGAGCGTGCAAAATGGGCCGACAAACAGGATAGGAAGTTGCTCGCATTTACTTTGCACGCGACTCTCGAATTTTCATTTCAGTGCGAGAAATGACAGTGCAGCTTAGACACAGTTGCACTGCCGCGAACGCCGTGCTGCATCCGGCGCTCTTTGTACGCACGAAGCTCTCCGTTCTCGCGGATAAACGAAGCTAGCGTTTTGTGAGCAGCGCAACGGCACTACATTAACGACGAATCATGAAATTGCGTCTTCAAAAGATGTACGAACATTGTTCTATGCTACGGTGCTTTCAATATTTGTTTATCGATATAAGAAGTAAATATCCTCACATACATTTAAGAATATATATTCTTCATTCCAGTCAAAACGAGTTGACGAAAGTAAAAATAAACTTCATTCAAGTGAAATACACTTAATTTAAGTAGATTTTCACAAGTATATTATGTACTTGATGATAGTGTAATATTTTATTTCAGTGTAGATTATTGTGAACTACATAACTTTGTTGTTGTCTTTTCATGTTATTTATCCTTGTTCATTATTGTTTCTCTTTCTTAGTAATACATTTTGGTCGGATAATCGAAACGGGCAAATGGAAATGTAGAGAACTAGATTTAATGGATTTGACGAGTGTAAATAATTTCGAGTGAATCCACTAACGGAAAATTATAGATGTAGTTAAACCTCAGGTCACCCAAATAGATGATTCAACTTTTTGACGAGAGAATATCAGCTACTGATTTTATCGTACATTCAATTTTCATAAATCAAACTTCATATTCTACTCTAGTGCATTTTTTAATTTATATTCCTTCCTGATTTTTATTGAATACGAAAATAACATAAAAAATGAATATAATTCTGAACTGTCAACAATTTGGGTACGAATAATTTGTAAACTATACTTTCAAGTTTTCTGCCTCACTAACATACTTATGCTACTTGTGATCGGATGCATGTGAGGGATTTTGTTCGTCCGGACTGTCAAAAATTGCGGAAATATCAAAACAAGATAAAGAGTGTGAAATGGACATCTAAGAAAAGACGCACCGTTATTCGTCATTTGTGGTGTGGTGAAATAAAAAAGACGCGTGCAAGCGATGTAGACGAGAACACGCAAAACAGAAGTAGTGGCGGATGAGGAAGTCAAAGTCATGAATATTCCGACTAAAATGGCGTGACAAAGCGGCAAGAAACGATTGCGTAACGGTACGCGGGTCACATTGTTCGCGTTGACTCTTCGTCGGGGACAAAACGTTTTCCTACCACGTTCTTACCAGAGCACAGGGAAGAAAAAAAAATAATTGAATCTTAGACAATGACACACCACCGGTGTAGCCAAGCGTGTTGACTTGTTTACCGCTCACTCCAGTCATATTGTGCTTGCGTAGGACTGTCAATGATCCAATGAATGGAGCCAAAACTGAGTTCGTATTTACGCATAGCATAATGATTCGCTGTTATGGCAATTACAAAAACCCTGCACAAAACAATGTAAGGCGAAAAGTACTTTTTTTTAATTAAAACTCAAACATGCGTTTCCTTTGATGAGGACGCGAACTAATTTGCATTTTGGAGGAAATTTTCTCTTTAGTTCATTTTTAACGAACCTTTGACGTAGGGATTGCACGAAAAAAAATTGAGAAAATTCACATGCTAAGAATAATGTTTTCTAAAAGAAAGACTCATAATGTTATAATAAGTTTCCCATATTTTTATTACAGTACTCTTTAATGTATAGGTAAGGCAGTTGCATTTCCCTTGATATCCCTTTCCCTTGATTTCCCTTTGAAATTCCAAAATAATATAGTGGAAATGGATTTGTTCAGTGTGCTTTAAAGTAACTGATAAAAGTTTTTTTGCTGTTCCGTTTCCGAAACATAATTCTGTTAAATTTAATATTATGCGGACCAAAATTTTTTTCAGTTTTGATTCAACAGAATTATTTATTGTACATTCATATTTCTGCGTGATTTACATATATCGTATTTTTTCTCTCAGGGTGAAATTAAAAAACCTAAGTGAATATCCATGACCTCGTATAATAGACTAACTTTTTCCGACTTTTCTTAAAGTTTATTCGCGTTATCGGGCGAGAGCGGATGTGCAATAAAGTCTCGGCCGTAAGTCTAGCGTGTTTCCAATTAACGTTACGTCGGAAAACGGTATCGATACGTACCAAACCAAATTAACCGAGCGAATTGTAACGCGCAGCCTGTTCTTGGAAACGCGCTAAGCATTCATCGAGAAATAACCGGGGGTTTCATTGTAAAGCAATTATAAAGCTGGTGTCTTGCTAACGGAGTAACACGCGGGCTTTCCAATTTCCTGTTAGTAATCTAAGTGTCGAATCAGATAACGCCTTTCGGTTTGCTTTTATTCATGAGCAATCTGGTCGAGAGGAACTGCTGGTTCTGCTGTCATCGTGGATGAAATACCGCTCTTAATCGGTCCGAGCCAAGTATGCGAAAAACGGTTTTCGGGCTGCGCACTTGCGAGCACTGTCGCAGAATAATGGCCACTCAGACAATTGTTCGAAAAGGAAGTTCGCTCGGGAACCGGAATAACATGGTTTTGATGGAAACCATGTTTTATAAAAAAAAAAGCTCTTGGCTTTTCTTAAGAACTAAATTTATTATCTTTTGAGTTGCATTATAAATACGTTAGAATTTAGCGCCAAGCTATAACGGAACTGTTGAATAATTTTTCCATTCATTCGCGCTTTTAGAAATAATTTACAATATTAACCTTACTATAAAAAACCAATTAAAAGACATATCTCAAAGAAAAAGTAAAATTATATTGTTTGGAAGCTGAATAATACTTCAGGTCAGTAGATAAATCATCACAATTGTATACTTCAATAGAGCTTTTCAAACTTTCTTTAAGTTTTTTTTAACTTTATTTGTATTTTTTTTCTGTTTGTTGTTATATACTGCAATATAGCTTTTCAAACTTTCTTCAAGTTTTTGCTCGTCAACTATCATCTCGTCATCTTACATTTTGACAGAAACACAAGTGATCCCCAACCTGAGATGATCCAAATTAACAGGGTGAAGAATAGCTTCAGCACACGATGAGAAGCCGCAAGACTGGAGCGGGATTTCTTGTAAGCTATTGTAAAGGGTCACTTTAGCCGGGCTTCCGTCTGGTGCTAATGCTGCAATCCCGGAAGCTAAGCACGCCGAAAAGCGGAGGAAGTGCACAGCGGCGGGATGAGGAGATTCGCATCAGAAATACGTGAAGCGTTTTCTTGATGGTAATTAGTTATATGTTCGCGCAGTCATTATAGTGGGCCTCGCCTCGAGTTTGAATACTTTTGCCCAAAGAAGTTGGCGAGGGCACTTGCCCCTGTGTCACAAAATCATAACACCCCGCAACCGTAAGACGACAGCGCGGTAAAAGTTTTCGACCATGCTTGTGCAGGCGATAGATGCATTTTATCTATCTGGCGCCACGATCTTGCATCCTCCCCTTTGGCAACTTCTACTCCACTTTAAGAACGAATTGATTATTCAAAATTTTCATTCAATCATACTTGCTAAATTTGATGCAGATCTTTTAATTTGTTCGAGTGTACAAAGAACATGCCGACTGTTTCATGCTCGTTAACTATCTCACCGAGCAAGACAACTCGCGTGCTGTACTATCGCGACGTCATCAAAGCAGCAAAGTGGCTCTTTGTTAATTGTACAAGCGTAAAATATTTCACTTATTCTCTTCTCTCGGACTTGTTCTCAACTGTGTTCGCGCAGCATCTATATTCATCTTTTCTTGCTTTGACTAAGTTTAATCTGACTTGTTGACTAATGGCCAAAGTACGTGGATATATTTGCAGTTGCGCGGAGTGCGATGAAAAAGTAGGTCTATATTTAATGCCTCGAGATGATGAAGTGGTAAATCAGCTGGCGATTCAAACGTTTGTAACGGATATGCAAACGTTAAAGCCGGAGGCCAACCTACTTTCTTCGCAAAAGTGACAAAGTAAGACCGAAGCATTTGGGCCATTTCACGTCCAAAAAAGGAACGGTATAAAAGTTTTCAACTAATTTTCCCAGTCTCGTGATTTTGGCATTTCATTTCTGGCCAAGCGCCACTCCTGGACACGAGCCTCGGTGATGCAACGTTAAGCTTTTTATCTGAAATCTTACGATTATCGATAAACCGAAGAGTAAATTAAAAGAGTTCAAAATTTTGAGCCAAATATAAGAATTTTGTCGCATATCAAGGGTAGACATCGAAAAGCATGACAACAATTGTGTATGACTAGGAGGTTGGCGCGCGCTTCGCGCGCGCCCGGGTTCAGGTCCTAGTTTCCTCGTTTAAAATTTTTTGCAAAATGCCAAAACAAAATCGCCTGTCAAAAAAAAAGCTGACGCATGAACTTAGTCCAAAGTCCAACTTGCTGCTAACTTCCTCCTTCAATCAACTTTTTATATACGGACTAGAATGTCGAGCGCGCTTCGCGCACTCTCCCCTATCAAATTTTCAAATTTGGCAAGGAAGATAAATACCTTGGCGCGCGCTGCGCGCGCGCCTG
>JAPYZS010001188.1:0-18835 GCA_030522925.1 Trissolcus japonicus | reverse complement strand
CGAAAAAATGACCTGTTTACTATGAAACTCGGTATTTTAGGGTTTTTTGACCCGTAAATCACGAATCTGACATGTGATGTTTTTGGTCCGCCATCTTGGTGGCCATTTTGAATTTTGAAAATATGATTTCAAATTCGTATTCAGCGATGAAAAAAACTCCTAAATGCAAATTTTGGAGCAGATTGATACATTAAAAAAATGTATGAGTCAAAGGCTTAAAGGAAAAGTGGGGCAGGAGGGCTATAAATTTTGAGGAAAAGATCAGGAAGTTGGATGATGAGAGGTTAGTAAAACAATGTTGGATGGAGAAACAAGAGGCTAAGTCTGTAGAATTGTACAGTAAGGAAAAAGAGGAAAACCTAAATGAAAGGGGATGGAGCAGATTAGGATATGAGATAGACAGAGGTAGAGGAAAGAATATGGGACAAGAATTGGAGAACAGAGGAAAAGAAATTGAAAACCAAAATGTGGAAAGAAAAATCAGGAAAGGAAAATATAATAGGCGATATAGGAAAAAAGAAGATGAAGTACCTAAGTATATAAGAGAAAGTAGAGTAGGAATAGAGATAAAAACAAAAGCGAGAATAAGGTGTAGAAATTTGGAAAGTGTAAACAGATAATGGGAATGTGAGGAAAGGAAAAAATGTATTTTATGTGGAGGAAATATGGGAAATTTGAAACATTATATTGTGGAATGTGTAAAAACAAAAGAATGGTTTGAGGAAGTGAAGGGTTATGCGAACGAAAAACTGGAGAAATCAATAAGCGAGGAAAGAAATAAGGAATTGACAATGATATGGGTGAAAGTGGAAAATGAGATAAAGAAAGAAAATAGGGAAAGAAAAGAAAAAGAGGAAATAAGAAAACATGAAGTGAGGATAAAAGGTTAATAGAAAGGGTAATGTATGATTTCAGAATGAGGAGAGAACGCGGAAGGGACCACAAGAGGACGAAAGAGCATTAGCAGAAAGACGGCGTTACAAAAAAAAAAAAGAAATGGATATAGCTTATTTTGTTTTATTTTGAAATGTAAATAATGAAAAAAAAGAAATATGTTTAATTTTAAGTTTGATTATATGATTATATTTTTATATGAGACTGTAACGAGGCCAAGTTCACGTTTCCAGGCCAAAAGCTGAGACGAATAAATAAATATATATACAATAAAATTTAACCTATAATAAGATAAAACTTAAAATGCGGTTTAGGAATAATTTCAAGAAATTTAACTTATTGTGCCTTGATATAGTTACAAGACAATTCCCTAAAATTGTTTATATGATTAGTTGGCTACGCGTTGAAATCCCATTTTTATGTAATAAATTATATTTAAACAATTGTTAAAATAATATTACAAAACTCATTATTCATTAAAATAAATAATACAAAAAAAAAAGTATAAAAAATATTGACATTCGCAATCTTCAGCGCGCATACGATTATCCTATGCTTGAGTAGTTGGCGTGGACGATTATATTGCGTAGAAATTTAACGTACTATACGACAAACCAAAAAGAATTATTATATATGACAAACCATAATATTAACTTATAATACTATACAATTTTTAATTTATCTTAATTATGCAATCTTAAGGTTGCAAAACACTTCAGGAAGGATGCAAAATGCAAGATGAAAATTCGTTCGAACATAAAGTTTTGAGAATAATACAGAGAGAACGATTGCGAAAGAATTCTGGTTGTAAACTGATAAAGGGATTGCCTAAATACTTTTCGCATTAGCTATAAATCGGCTGAACGTCGAAGAAGCATTAAGTGCAGAAATTTGTAGAGAAAAATAATTCACAGTTTGAACTTGAAAAATCATTACTTCTTACTTTCTGGTCAATACCCTTTTTTCGTTGAGTAACGAAAAAAGTCATCTTATCAACGATTTGTCGATAAAAGCAATTTGAAAAAATCCTTAAAATGTTTGATTTTAGCAAAACCGTTGAGTTGAAAGTTGAAACAAAAAGAAAATCAAAGTGAAAAATATGATAAAGGCAGATAGAGTTCTTGATTTTTAAAAATTATTTTATATTCCCTGAATAATTTAATTCCAAGGCATATCAAAGGAACTCATTAAAACTGCCTCAAGGCTTCAGTGTCTTTTTAATTTACAATTACAATGTAATTTATCTTTCACTATAATGAGAGAAACGTGATCTTGCAAATAAATGAGAAACCGCATATTTTCGTATAAAAAAGTCTAATTTCTATTTAAAAACGAAAACATCAAGTTGGACAATGTCAGTCTCGTAAGAATGCTTCAAAAATCTCCCCAAAGTGTACATTTTTATGAAATACTATTACCTATACATGTAAAATGATAAAACGTTTATTGAGAAAAAACATTGGTATTATTATAAGTTGTATTTCAATTTGTCTCAACCGGATTATATTTTGGGCGGAATCAAAATGAGAAGGCAGTTAGACGCTTAGATTTGCGTGCGAAATGTCAGGGTGAACATTTTCATCGACAAGCGTCTACGAAATGCTCGGAACGACTCGACAAGTCAAACAACAAAAAGGATGAAGTGGAATAAAAATTCGGCCATTGAATCGATAGAGTGGGTTGAATTGCGAGAGTGTGTTCTGTTGATGGAGATTTGGTCATGCGTTTTGTGATGCGAAGAAGCAAGATCTCAAGGGAGAAGAGCGAAAGAAAGCAGGAGTAAAACGATGGCATAACGTGATACCCGTTATACACGCACAGCTGGCCTCTTTATACGGAGGTGCTATTGCTGAAGTTGGCGAGGACGTGTCTGCGCTGGAGTACAACTCATAGTACGCTAGCGTAGTATTCGTAGTATTTCCTCCCGTCGCCCCCCACTGAACGGCTCACTAAAGTCCTTCAAACCCCGCGCGATTATCCCTGAATGGTCGGGACGCCCTTCCTCTCGCGGCAGCGCAGACATGGCCCGCAAGCCCCGCCTTACTCAGGGCGGCCATCTTGCATTATGTAAACAGTCCCTCCGGTTTCGTGCAGCAACAACGCTCTATAGATTGCTCGGCCAGTGGTTCATGCAGACACTAGTCAGCCAATATCCTCTACTACTACGGCTCACTTCATCATATGCCTGGGGAGATCCAGGGTCCCTTCTTCCTGCTCCTTTCACAATTGATCCCTACGCCGAGCTCCAGGCTTTCTGCACAGTCTAATCTGTACCGCAGGATTCGCTGTTAACATCACAGAAATTCACGAACAAGGATGCGCGGCTCTTCATGTCACTCAAACCAGCATCCGAAAATCCTCGGCATCCTTTTAGCCTCTTTGCCGATGAAATAATAAAATTGACATCTTTTTAGAAACATCTGAAATTCGTCTGATGGAACAGTGTCCTCGAGGCAAAGATCCTGCGAACTGCAAAAGCTTGATTGCTTTCGAATTTATGTCTTGGATTGTAATTTTTGCAAATCCAATTATTTATTATCTGTCAGTTTGTCTTGAAGATAAAAGGGGAAAGAAATATTTTCGTACACCTTTTGAATTATAATCACGAAATACCGAGCTGCTCAAAATATTATATTTGAGTTGAGATTTCACTTAGTGCAGACATCAGAACATCATGGCTGACTCTTCCTGGGCTCTATAGGTATATTATGCCGGCAGGGTTTTCATTGCTTTCAACATCTTGCATTTAGGTTTACGTTAAGCTTATTCGTTGGAACGTGTCACTAATGTTAATGCTAACTGCATTGCATATATCCTCAATTTGATACGCCTGGTGCGACGAGCGTCTTGTTATACGGAGTTGAAGTAATACATGATGTTTTGTACATCATGAGATTATGTCGTTTTAATGCGACCGTTTATCTTTTGCTTTTTGGTAGGTATATATATATAACAGGTTGAAATGAAACCGCCGGTATCACATTAGAATTAATTAATGTGTACCAAAATTATTTATCACTACAATATCAAAACCAAGGAATTTAAATGAACGACTGCATATCATAAACATTTGTTCGAGAATATCATTTCATTTTTATTGAGGCTAGACATCAAGAGTTGAACATTTCATATCCAGGCTGCCACTTTGATAAAATAAACAAAAATTACAAATTGGAAACTAAACAGATACTTTTAACTCAGTAGATCATAAAAATGTACACTTTTCATGATTGAAAATTTTATATAACATATGGTTGGAGCAGATTCAAGTGACACAAACCCTACGCAGTAAATAGTATTGGGTTCACGTTAGGAATAAAGTAGCGGACTTTGGCTTATTATTCGACCAGAATTTATAGCGTGTACGGTGTACTGTTGTGACTGTGCCAGAGGAGATATATATTTGTAGTCGTGTGATGGAAATGCTTGATTCACGGACAATGGCAAGAATGCAACACGATGGCATTCGGTCGGGTTTCGCGGTTTCGTGAACACAGTTTTGGTTATTTGGACTAATCAAGAATATATGTTGGAGGATGTGCGCGATAAATGTATACACGAATTTAGGAGCGCTGTAATTAAATGGCGCGATGGACCATATGTGCATTAATTAATTCGACATTCTGGAGTCGTACTAACTCTTCTTCTGAATCAATTTCAATTTAAATATTAGCACACCGCCTCTGCTGTATATTGGATTCAATGCGTTCTGAATTTTGCTTTTCTTCCAATTCACTACCAAAGTATTACACTTTGCATCAAACAAAATAAAATACAAACATTCAAAGAAAGAAATGAACAAATAAAGTTACAATTTGAACAGTATTAGAAGCATTAATAAAACAGAAGTCAACGAAAGTAGATTACATGATTATTGTTATATTCATAAAGTTCATTTATACATCTGAAAATTGTGCTTATCGTTTGATACCTCTATTTCTTATTCCACTTTTTTTTACACGGTACAGAGTTTTTGTGTACCTGACAGCTTGAGAAGCATGAAGGAGGAACTAAGTGTACTCAATAAATCAACGCTGACTTCCGTTGCGTTCGCGAAGCGAAAGATATTCCTTTTCTTTGGTCAGCAAGAGGATGCTGTGAGCGTACTCTCTATCATCTCCGATTCTGTTCCTTTCCTTCAGTTTCCTTTTTCCAACTTCCTCTCTTTCCGGAGACTCCACTTTTCGTATATTAATCTTCCTCTCTCCCTCGTATGAAGAGTTTCTGATACATTTTAAAAAACCAAAACTTGTTCACAACTTTAATCTAATATAATAGATATTTGAATTAATGAATTGTTTTCGCCGGTTTTCAAAAAATTGGGTCCATTTAAGTGGAATAAAGAATGTGTCTATAATTACCAATTAGTATTGTAATAATAACTCAACTGAAATAATGAAACTAATGTATAATTGAAAATTTTTCGTTTATTTTTTAGATGAAAGCACAAGCCGTGACAACTTGGAGGCACAGCAGCGAGCACGGTAAAGAACTGTCTGTGTTTTGTTGGTGAGAATGGTGAACCGTGAGCCGTGGGTCGTGCGGATCAACGGTGATCGGTTTGCAGACACTCGCTGATTATCTTCTCGGCTGAACGAGCGCCTGAAGCGCAATCGAGGCGCGAATGAAAAACCTTCGCTGCTCGACAACGTTCTCGAGTAGATGAAGAAGACGGAGGGAAAGACGACGGAAAATAAGCCAAGGGTGTGTCTAGCAAAAACACTTGGATCTTCTTCGTTTGTCCAAGCGAACGAGCGCCAGCTCTTTTCCTCCGTTCTTGAGTCGACTAATTGAAGCTTTTTCGAATTGCTGCGAACATTTGAATTATACTTAAATATGTATTTGAAAAAGCACATCGTCGGGACTTGTAAGTCGAAAGACCAGTTCCTCGCGATCCTCTATTCCATCTCTGTTTGTAATTTTGTACTCATCAATATCATCCGATCAATTTATTCGAATAGTCCATTTCACTGCAAGCGATTACTGCGAGATGTCTTGATTGAGTATGTGTATATGTATTTTAATTTGTAATTCAAGTTGTATCGTTATGTTACATACAAAAAATTTATGATAAAGCAAATTTAAAAATTTATGTTAATCATGTACAATCTAATATTATTCTATAGTTTATATGCAAGGTAAACAGAAAATTTATACAATTTGTAGAGCGACGTAAATGGTATAAAAGTCCACCTCATATGGTAGAACTTGAATGTTTTGCAAAAAAGCTCCTGTGTCATTTAACGATTTACAAGATGAATAATTAGGAACTGTCAAAAAGTTAATTCATAATTGTACGGGAATATAAATTTTTCAAAGAGTAATGGATTTGGTTTTCATAACTGCTAAAGACTCTCAAAGAAACTACGGATAATTGATTTTTAAAACACTTAACAATCAAATTAATTGATTTAATAGAATGAAAGTCAGATAAATTTCTCATAATAAGATAAGATAAAATAACGTTCTCATAATAAAGAGAAAACATTTTTGTACCAGGATCAAAATTCATCATTTACATCGCTTCATATTCTTACTGAACACTCAAAAACTTTAAAATAATTATAGTAATATTATACTTTTACTTTGCTTTTTTAAGGATGCTCATGTTTCCTTAATACTAAATACTTTATTGTGAAAAGGAAAGTTTATCTACCATTTATTTATTTTGCTGTTATATTGTACATGTTCAACTGAATGTGAATTTACATTGTATTATATTTTCTTAGACAATTAGAAACATTGGATATGCAATTAAAACATTTATAGACATATGAAATTGAAGTGTATATATATACACACATTGTAGTAATTACAAAAAAATTGTTCATCTTATACCAAAAATTGAAATTAAATTAAAAAAAATGAATCAGTTTTATTTTATTAAAACTGTTTTCAAAAATCATTTATTTATTAAAAATATGAGATTATGATTAAAGTTATTAATGTCAATTATTTTTGTTTTTAGCATGTTTTTCTAAACAAATGTATGAAACATACGATACATCAGTATGTGATGTAACATAATTGTACAGAAAATCTTTATTAATTTGTAATATGCAAACAAAATATATCAAGATTTGTTTTGTTCTAATAAAATTCATAATTAATTTAACGTTGTAATGAAATGTTTGATATCTTTTTTTTTTGCAAGTTTAAAACTTGGCAAACTTGTTTTAATTATTATTTAGATAATGGTATATAATTCCTCTTCTTTTGCTGGACTCAAACGTGGAAAGCTCTGAATTATTGAAATTCAAAATTATGAATACAAAAATATATTTTCGTGTAATTATTCAACATTTACTATTTGCTAATTTATAGCTTACAAAGAAGCATTTAATTTGAACTATATGATCAACTCAATTAGATTTTTTTCATTAACCAAAATTGATTAAAACAACGGTGCGTATTTGATGTTCATTAAATAAATACAACTTGAATAATTATTTGATTTACTTTTGCAAATACAAGCATTGCTAACTATGAATATGACCAACAAACATTGATAGTTAACTCTAATTAAAAAGTAATCAGAACGAAAAATGAAAAGTTGCACGTTCGCTAAAGTTTTGCAACAAAAATTATTTTTCTCTCCCTTGTTGTGTAACATACTAGAACAAAATTGACAACCTGCAACGAGTTTTGATGCTATTGCAATTGAAATATCGTGTTTATTTATTTGCTTTGAATTATATTTCCACGTTTGTCCTTATCAGTTTAAAAAGTCTAATTGAATCAAGCTATATAAATGTTTTTTAATACTTCAACACATGTGTATATACATGTCACATGAAAATAAGCTCTGAATAAAACTCTCTAGAATAAAAGTTGTTTGCATCGTGACACACTGATATCAAGATATCATGTACTACTTTTTAAGCATATATTTGAATCGAAAACAAATCACGAACAGAGACCTGTGTTTAGTTGTACTTAAACAATAGCTTTGACGATGTCAAGAAGAAGAAGATAAAAACAGTCTCCTTTTTTCTATGATTTCATCAGTAATTTTTATTATAATTTGTATTATTTATTATTTTTTGCCTTCTTCCCGTAGGAATTTTATCTTTTTTATATGATCGCATCGATCGGAATGCCGTTTTGTTATACGTTTTTATCCTGCGTTACCTTGAGATATGCACCCTCTTCGAGCAAAAGTAACAAGATACATTTAATCACAGTGCTGCTGTAAAATAATTAAGATTTTATAAATGATAAGACCAATAAAAAAGTAACGTTTCGACGATTCATTTGTAACATTCACAACTATAGTAATTGTAAGAACTTTTTGAGATAAGTTTTAGGGCTTTGATGTTTTTATTTCTTGGCACTCGAGTTAAAAAATGTCGAAGAAAATGTTTTGCATTCAGCTGCAGAATAACAACTGAGCATAGTCTGACGGAACTCTGACATCAACTCTCAAACGATCTCTATTTAAATAGGGTGAATGCACCAATTACTGATCATGTACCTATAATAGTGGCCATGCAAATTTAAAAACAATCGCAATATTTTGGATGGAACCGAAATATTGCCATTGTTCTGATAATATTGTCGGTTGCATATTCAAATTTCAATTACAATTTCAGAGACAAATAATATTGAAACTTGCGTTGAAACTTGAATGGAATATTGAAGGATGCAAATGAAAACTAGTAGGTGCTTGTATTAAGAAATAGCTAATTGGTACACTTATCCTAACGAATTATAACAAAACTAAAATTTTTATATGAAATAAAAAATTCCCGGAGATTTGTAGGCGAATTTTCGGCATTTTCAGTAGGTTATTCGAATAATATCTGTGATAATATGTGTTATATAGGAAGGTAAAGAAACATTTTTTACTATATTTCAAGGGTATCTGATAAACGACGAGAGGCAGCACTGATTTGGTTAATTTTCTTTCCGAATAATATGCATAATTCTTCCTAATAATGTAATCTGTCATTCTGAATAACTGAAAACGATGAGCATGTCCGTACATCTTGCGAGAAATTTATGATGGTTCCGAATTAAATATTCTTGCCTGATTGCTGGATAGTGTGCTGTATGCATGATTAAAAAAAGGAAAACAAACTATGATATAGGTAGACAAGCGAAAGGACGGAAATCCTTGTAGCAACCTTACGAGAGGAACCTCGCGAAACTGAAATGTCAGAATGTACACCAATCCATCGTCATAATAATGAAAGCCACAATTATATTGTTCAATGAAAAAATTCAACTCACAAATTTCACGGGAAATGATTATTCCCATTCAATTTTTGTACCAATTAAACTATCATCGATTTCGTGAATTCATATGTAAATAATTTAATAATAGCGTATACTATATTTTAGATAAAATAACTTATATTTTTTATAAAGATCTCGAACGCAATTTGGAATGTATCACAAGTTTGAGCGTATCATTTACTGACAAGTCTGATTGTTCAGGTTCGCGCAGGATTCTCATCTTATAACATTGGATAAAAAATTAGTGTTAGAGAAACCTTTGTAGAAATCTTCTTGAAAACTCTTTGGCGGGATAAAAAAAAGTGCAATAGAATACAAAACGGAAATGCTGCTATTGCGATTGTGGTTCGAACGATGTATGCAGGCAAGTTGACGTTAATAAAATGTACAAATCGTGAATTCTGGTGATTTGCTTTATTTGAAACTTCCCTTTAATTTCCTGAAATAAATACCATTTTATTGGTTAATTACAAGGTCTAAATGCAATTACAAAAATACGTATAACATAGTTTATTCAATTAAAATATATTCATAATTACAATCCATAAAATAAGTATAGAATCCCTTTGATCTTATTCTATAATATCTCGGGAAAAAAAGTTCAGGTCTGATCAACCTAGACTTTTCTTACCACAATATGTCCAAATTAAATCACGTAATACAGTATACAAGTAAAAATCGATTCATTTTTAAAAACAATCATTTTTAATCGATTTTGTGTAGCTTATAGTGAATTATAATATACTTTTAACACTTGAATAACTGAAGGCAATTCTAGCAATGATCTTTCTTCTAAAAAAATGACGTTGTTTCGTTATAAAAAGTTATGTAACAGCTTTTCGGAAAGTAAATATCATTAATTTGACGAATACTTTTTCAATGGTTACAGGATTTAATTATCAAATATTCAAATAAAATTCACAATTTGAGCAATAAGATATATATATATATATATAAATTTTGAATACGTAGTTTTTAACCGTATGTTTTTTGAGTGATACAGGAATAAACACCCTGTTAAAAATTTAGTGCCTGATTAGCGAGTTTTTAAACATTGTTTTAAATGTTCGTTCTTCAGAGTTCATATAACAAATTAGACTAATTAATACTTTTTGGTTTCAAGTAACTTTGACACTAAACATTTTTAACAGCGAATTTGTTTAATGAAAAATGTTTTTTTATCTTATTTACATAAATCGACAATTTCATATATAAAATTCAATGACGCAACAGAAAAAATATAAATTAATCTACAGAAATATATTATATTATTAAAATATATATATTAATGATATTTTATATAATCATTTTTCGCGTTTAACCTAAGCTTATTAATAGGAAAATGAATATAACGAAAAATTAAATGAAAAAACTTTAAAATTATGCTTATTTTCAATTAGTTTTTAAATAAACTGAATTTCCTTCGCATATATTACGTTTCAAAAACAATTTGCTTGATATATTCATTTTGATATATTACATTCAACAACAAAAAATTGATGCAATTTTATTCTGTTATTTGATATATGATTTCTCAATTCAACCCTTTAAGTCGGGCGTTGCAATATTGTAACATGACAGTTTTTAAAGTTATTTGATTTTAAAACCTCAAAATCTGTAGAAAAATATGATTGTTGATAATGAACGAATTTTGAATTAAATATGAATAGTTTTGTAGGGTCAAACGGGTAAAAATGATCAGTCTTTATAATTAAACAGTTGTTTCTAGATAATTTCAAGTTTACCTTATATGCGCGTAATAATGACTTGGGATGTTTATGAACATTTATTTATGTATTTATTGAACAAATAGAAACTTTTTTTATTTTTGCTTTTTTATGAAATAAATCAAGTTGATCATTTTTACCCCGTTGATCGATTTTACCACGCCTGACTCTACAAATAATATTCTGAAGTTGTACGTATTTAATGATAAATAAAAATATTAAAAAATCCAAAAATACGCTCCGTTCTTAAAGGGTTCATCTCCGTTTCATTAAAAAAAAAAAAAAACAAATATTTAAAATTATTTTATCCAAATTTTCATAAATTCAAAAAAATCGATAATATCAAAATTGACATTTTTCCAATAAAAAATAATTTATAATTACTTCTTACAACGTACACGTTTTACAAATTATAATTTGAGAAGATTAATTATCATTCAAAATTATATTTTTAAACATGATGAGATATAAAAGAATGTTATTTTTTGTGCAAAAGTTGCACACCGAAATGAAAAGAAACCCAGTTTTAGAAAAATAATCTCAAAATAGAAATTATTGCTACTAAATCAAGGGAAATTGTGACAATGTGAGATAGCCCTTTCATACCATCAGCTTTTTTAGCACGCAAGAAAAAATGTACATCTTACAAAACATCACACGCATGTACGTCATTTTTACTCTACTGATCTTTCTTTTTTTGTCTTTATATTATATATTATATAAAAATTAATTTAAACGAATAGTGGTTTTCGATGTTTTTAAAACGTCTCATCTGAAACCATCTAAGCTTAATAGATCTAGTGCATTGACAGTTTGTGCGCGTCCTTCAGAGAACTGTCACAAACGAAGTTTCTAGTTCTCATATATACGAAAGGCTTAGTCCTCGTTCAAAAGATACCTCGTCGTTGTCAATAGTTACGTTCTCAGCTTCTCGAGCAACTTCAGCTACGCCGTTCGTTGAACTGTCCTTAGAACCATTGATACTGGTTGCTTCCCCGGGCTTCTTGAGAGGTTCTAAACCGATTATCGTACGCACAGTGTCTGGCAACTGATCCGCAACATTCATCAACTGATAGTACATCCCTTCGGCTTTTGATAATGTCTCTCGTAAGTCGATGTGCAATGATAAATCATTGATGTGCTAGAATAATAATGTATAAGAATTTATTTATAAACTATAATGTCATGAGGCTTATTTTACAATAAATAGCACCGATCCAAAAAATAAATAAAATTCCTGTATATTAAAATATAGCATTTATGACGAAAAAATATATATAACGGATAAAATAATAATAAGGGAGAAAGGGCAGTACGGATTGTGGGGCAAAGCAGTTTCTGCTTTGTTTTTTTTTCTCAGTGTGCGGCGTCATTTGTGTTTTTTGTATTACTTTATTTAAAACTTTTTGAAGTAAATTTATTATTTAAAATACCATTTCACAAATATTTTATTTCTAATCATTTATTTTGATTTGATGAAATATTTGTAATACGGCCCTAAGAATAGTTATATACAAATTATATCTCTCAAATCACAAATGACAAAATTAGTACCCAAATTAGTTTTTTGTACCAAAAAATAGTTTTACAATTAATTTTTACGGGTTGTCAATCATTTGCGCCAAATTGTCTTTTTTGGGACAAAGTCATATGCACCAATGGATGCATATCATATGCATCACATTTTTTTTTTTCATTTGCACCACTAATTTTTTTTATGACAAATAAACAATTCTGTTTAACTTCAAAAAAATAACAGAAATAAAACACAGTATAACTTTCGAAACGTTTTAAACATATTCAAATTTTTGTCATAAAAATATAATATAAAAAAAATTAAATTGGAACTAGCATGTCCGTGTAAATATTAACATCTTACTGGGATATGACCCTGAAACAGCCATTTTTAAAGTAAAATTAAACTTAAAAATTTTCAAGTAATGAACGAATCAAACATTGGCTATGCTACGTTGAAGAGAATTCCTTGCAAAAAAGTTTTTCAGATACTAAATATAATAACTAATTCAAATTTTTTTCTACACTATGCAAACTGAAAAAGTTTACAAACTTGGGTAATCGGACAAAAACTTTTATTAAAAATTAGTTGCGCATATGAAAAAAAATGTTTCGTCATACTTGTACGCGAAACACGACTTCGCTATCTATGTGTCAACATAGCAATTCGTTCCCTAGGGAGCGAAGTACTACATCACGTGCTAAAGCGATTATCCAATCGATTACCAATCACTTGATAAAAACTATCAGCACGGAATTATTCATAAAACTATGCAAGAGCAAAATTTGTAGTTTAACCACATGCATACTTTTTTGTGACACCTTTCTCTATGCTTTTCCACAGATAAGTGAATTAAATATATCTTTTTCTTTAAATAATTATCCAAGTTTAAGAAATCCTATCATTTCTACCCTGCTTTTTAATACTCCCTAAACGTTCGCTTAGGTAGTAATTAATTGTGTGGCTTCCGGTAAAAACCAGACATCCGCCATTTCCATCAAAATGTTGTTTGTGTTATAAAAATGTTGTTTTTCATCCCTTATTGGTTGCAACATAAAAAAATGATTTCACGAAACTCGGTGTTTGTAGAATGACAATGATAAATAATTTCAACAAGGACACTTCAAAATTGTAAACCGTTCAAACTCAAAAATCTGAAAACCACTTGTCTGGTTATTACCGAAAGCCACACAATTATCATCATATCGGGCTTCTTTTTTCATAAATAATTTAAAATAGGAAATCAAAAAAGTGTTGTCTTATTATTAACTGAACCAAATATAGTTTTATATTTGATTCATAACCTTTTTTTATTCTATTTCATGAACTTGAAATATCGGTATTTATTGCAAGAATATTATTAACCCATTAACCCACGAATATCTCTATCAGTTTATTTAAACTTAAAATTAATATCCATGGGTCGCTGGACATGAATCTAAAATCGGAATTTTAAAATTCGAAATGCCGGATCCAATACCATACATTATATATTAAAAGTGTTTAGTTTTGTTTTGAACTCCGTTCTTAAATATTTTTAGGGTCACTAGACATGAATTTGAAGTAAAAAATTAATAAGTCAAAATTTAAAATTAAGATTTGTCAAAATTTAAGATGGTGGTTTCAATATAGATTACCAAAACGTAAAATTTTTTTTTTTTATTTAGACCGCGTCCTTGAATTATAAATGACTGACATCAAGTTCGTATCAAAAACTAAATAAAAGAAATCTTGAGAAATGCTTTTCCTATTTATTTTAGAATTATATTAATAAAAATTAGTTTTCATTGTTAACGTTACACAAAAGTAGATTTATAAGGATCTTGATAAATGTTGAATTGATTTTAGTTGTTTTATGTAACGCGTAATTTTTTCTCTCAAAATACCAATACGTACAAGAAATAAAAACAAGAAGGCGCAATAGCGTATTACTAATGTTAGAAATGATTGAAAACCTTCTTGTAACTCGATTCGTTATCTCACCTTTATAATTTCGGTGAAACCGTAATGGTTGTCAATAAGTGTACGCTTTTGAGTATCCAAAACTGCAGCACAAACGATCAGATGAAAATTTTTGCAAGGCAGCTCCGTCCACAAGACCTCCCACAGTCTCATTATATCGACTGCGTCAAACTCTCTCTTGAATAGGACCAAGATCCATCGAAAGCAGAAGAACATGTCACCGGAATCTTGAGAATCCAAATACTTGGCCAACTGTGGTTCTAACACTGACAGAAGGTGATAAATTTGACACAACTGCGCTTTCATCCCAGCTTGATCCATATCAAAATTTCTGTTCTGAAAATTGTAATCCATCCAATTATTATTCGTAGTAATCTGTGAGACTGATATTGATTAATGTGTTTTTTCTCATCAAGTTGTTCTTACCATTTTAGTCATGAAACCGACGAAACACCAAAATGCATCCACTTCATTTTCCATGAGACACAAGATTGGACTTAATAAATCACTCATGCCTTGCACATATCCCAAATCAAAGTCGTACATTACGTATGTCATCAATATGTCGTAAAGTTGAGATAAATGAGGGTTGCCATCGCCAGAATAAAACGGGTGTGTTCTATCAGTCCTATTGACGTCTTTTTCTAAAGATGAACAAGTAACAATTTTATTATAGGTTTTAACAACATTGTGTCTTAAATCAAGGCACTTTTTGTATATGATTTCAAGACGTTTTCAAAGATTGAATAATATCTTGAATAAAATCATTAGTGTTTTAAATTTGACGTATTTAAGTGAACGTTATTCGTATATAGAAATCATTGTTTGTCTACAACTTCAAAAAAAAATTATTTAATTGTGCTAAAAATTCTCCTGTGCTCGTTAAATCACGTTCTTATATTTTTAGAATATAACAGCTTTTCTAATTATTATAAACAAAGTCCCTATAACGCCTTACGTATTACCTTAATGGGCGTTTTTGTACAGCAAAATCTTCAATTTTATGTGAAAATATTTGGAACAAAAATTTACCTATTATCGTTTTTCGTTCTCTGTATTCGGAAAATCTTTCTTCTTGGCTTGGTGTCATGGTTTTCCATTGCAATTTCATAGCATAATATTCTTCAGTCTTTTTTTTCCTAAGTTCTATTCTTTCAATAGCAGTAGAACTCCAAGGATAATAATTTAGTAAAAATTTCCATACTTCATAACGTAATGATGGAGAAATTCCCTATCAAGAAATAAAAATAAATCTTGCATCATCAAAATCAAAAAATTCCTTTTACAATATTAAAATTCAAGAAACTTACTCCTTTGAATATGATTCTTTTAACAGCATCTGGATCTGTAATTTTACCACTTGGATCTTTGAAATTGTCCCATTGTTCTTGTGTAAGTGGAGTTTCTACAAAGATATAAAAATTGGACATTAATTAAACAAAGTTTAAATCAATTAAACAAGTTAAACTTTTGAATTTATTAACCCATTTCTTGCCATTGATTGCATTTATGCATCATTAAGTTTTTAATTTCTAAACTTGAAAATTATTTTTAAAAATGTCAATTATTAGGAATAAATTCAATAAGTATTTGTAAGAGAAGACACAGATTTAAAAAAGCTCGGCCAAAAATGGGTTAAGCAAACTTTATAATGAAAAATTTTAATTACGTCTTTGGCATTCCGTTCTCGGAGGCAAAGCGATGACCAATCCCGAGTCACCAATCACTTCATATTCATCTCCAGTGGCTGAAGATGTGGTAGGAAAATTTGTAATTGTCTCAATTGCATGACGTAGGAGAAGGTCCGGGTTCGGATTTCCATCTATTTGTTCAGGCGGCATGTCTTTGTAGGCTGCAATTAAAGAATCAATAAAAACATTATGTTTCTGTAACACTTATAGTAATATTTGCATGAAAGATTCATGATATAAAATCTTACTTAATATATCTGTGAGTTTGCTAAAAGTTTCTAAAGCAGTTTCATAAGGATGGTTGTGCAGATTTTTCATGAACCCCCAAAAATAATCCGAGGTGTTGTTTTCGGGGAACAACTCAAGGTCTGCGAATGATCTGGTCAGAGAGGTATCGACCTCCCCGAGAACAACAAACGTATTCCTATCTCGTTTTGATTTGCCGAGTCTAATGAAACCTTTGAGTGAATTGACAAAACTTTCCACGTTGGATAATTGAAAAAATGCGACGTATGAAGTGTTATCCTTCTGCGTGAAGATCAGCTGCTGACCGCTTGGATGGATGTAAATTGACTTGAGTTGTGTGAAGGGTATCTGAACAATTTTGGTCTTGCCAAGCGAGTCTGGCCCTTCTGAGGCACAACGAGCACGGCGTGTGTGATTCACCACGGACCATTCGGGATCTTGATCCTGAATCTCAGATAAAACTGAAACTTCCACTGGTCGCCACTCAACACATTTGCCAAAACTCTGAAATAATTTTATTTGAAAAATCGTTCATCGAGTTTAATAACTAATTATGTATAGTTTATAAATTTCTTTCCTAAATTTCTTTCTAAATTCGTGTGGAACTACTCTACCAATTTGTATTCCAGCACACTGTGATTTTATAAATTATGTAACAGTTTGAGAGTTAACAAATGAAGTGTCATTTGTTTATTAAGTATTGTGTAACATTTATTTGAACAAACATTTTGGCCATTAAAATTGATAATATTGTTTTTAATATAAAACAGTTGTTTAATTATTATTTATTATTTTTATTATTATTATTCTCATCTTTAATGGCTATGAGGAACTGAATCGCAGTTATTTCACATGAACAAAAATATAACTCAAAATATATGTGAATTTTATATTTTTATTATAGTGTTTATATATTTTTTTATATTACATTTTTATATAAATTTTATATAAGAACTTGCCGCTTTATATTCGAATTATAAATGACATACACGAGATATACAATGGTATATTTAATTTTTATAGAATATATTTTTGTCCGTGTGGGATTCCTCGCAAGCTAGGCCTGTATATTATGATTATTATTATTAACACTTTTTTTAAAATTGAATTTACATTTTTAGTTACAACATTTTATAACGGCAAAATGGTAAATAAAAATTGTCCCTTCCTGAAGTTTTAGTAATATTAAAATGGATCAATATAAATAAATAATATAAAAATAATATAAATAAAATAAACACTTTTTTCTTTAAGAGTTAATAATTAAATTTTGTGTGCATCGTACACAATTAGAAAAAACTCTAACGCGTTATTTGTTCGAAAGAAGAATTTGACATTCTTCTTGAAATGACGAACTCACGTATTCGACAATGTTGAGCGTTCCTGTACTATGGACTTCATCTTCCTTTGTGTCTGCTGCTCTCAACACAACACTCGTATGGATACTAAGATCCTGTGAATACAAAATTACCAGTTAACTCTATACTATTTTGAACATTGTAATCAAGCAATATATTTAATAACTCCAAAAAACTTTTAAAGTTTGTATACATTGTTGTCACATTACATTTCGCAGACAAAACATAACCTTGATATTAAAATAGTGTAATTTTGAAATTCAATAAAGATACTCTAAGATAAGAGAATCAAATTTTGCGGAAAAATGAATTGGAGATTGAGCGAAGTGCGATGCGTATAAATTTACTTCGCAAAGAAGGTTGGGGTAAATAACACAGGCGAAACATGTGAGCGTATTGTCGGATTTTGATACGTAGTTGGTGTTTTTAATACTGAATCTAACGCCCAAGCAAAAAAAAGATAGCAAATAACTTTATCAACCAGCTTGATTACCTTTTTTTGTTCTACAGGTTCGAACATAACAACTTTTTGACTGATAATTATAATCGGACAACTGTGTGAAATTATGTGACAGTCGAAACATCAACCGTGAATACACACATGACATAACTAAGATCAGCATTTTTGTCAAGAAGCACACCAGGGCCGTATACTCTGACTCGATTACTCGATGCAAAACAGTTGGTCACTGTAGTTCATTCAAGTACTTCCTCAGCGCTGAAGTAGCTGTGCGCGCTAGTAAAAAATATTGAATAGTATTTTTTTTTGTAATCAATCATTTTATTAATTTTAATTTAATTTAATTTAATTTTTGTTCATTTTTTATGTCAATAAAATTTTAAATAACGTTTTCGATTTTTTAGAGGAGTTTACCAACTCTCCTACATTCAAGAAGTTTTTTTATCGATAACTTTGAACAAAATCTGGCAATTAATTACAACAAATGTGACATGAATATATTATTATGTATTTATAGTTAAAGGGTTCATCCCGTTAATAATAATAATAAATAAATAATAAAATAAAAAATCTTTATAGTTGATGTATTTGTGTTTCATTTTAAAAATTGCTTATAAATTTGTTGCACAAATTTCAGCACTGAAAAAAATTTTAGGATATAATACCTTGAGTTTTTCATCGTTTTATTCCTTCAAAACTGAGTGTGGAATAAAAAGATAAAATTTAACGTATTATAACTTAAA
>JAPYZS010001187.1:0-18869 GCA_030522925.1 Trissolcus japonicus | reverse complement strand
TTTCATTTGTATATTTTATATTGTAATGAGTATTTTAGTTTGGAGGGATTAACACAATCTTTTTCTTAATGAGGTTTTTAGTTTGGAGGAACTCACACTGTTTTTCTTAATTGGTTTTCAGCTGTTATCAATTTTGGAGGAACTTACAATCACCCATTTTATAGAAGAAAATCAAGATTTTCATTTACATTTTCTTTAGTCTAACATTTTTACATTCTTTTGATTGATTTTTTCAAAAAATGCAAAGATAAAAATAATTTGAAATACTTTTGTTTAATTAAATGATCAAATGTTTGGAGATGCAAAAAAATACACTCCACTTTAATATATAATTTTATAATATAAAAAAAATTATAATTTTAAAAACGGATGTTGATTGTTTAACAATCATTGCCGCAACCTTACCTTCCTTTCCGGCGTTTTGAAGAGTGTCAACTTCCTTTAACCTGTTTATTGGGGATGCATTTTTGCGCCAGCACGAAGAAGGGTGAGCGGTGTATTTTAAGATGCAGGGGTCGAAGCCCAGATGAATTCGAGGGGTGGCATAGGCGTGCAGCTCCCACGATTACGTAAAACGTCACCAGGTGAAAGCCGGGCCTCTTTATCTCGGTGCCGCGCAATCCACCCTTCTCATCGGAGCACAGAGGGTTTTCTTGCCAAGAGACGTCATTAACAAGGGGTGCTGGTATGACAAGTTGCACCAAGCTAGATGTGGGAATTCCGACGCAATCACGACGTCATCACATTGATCATTTTTTCCTATTTTTTTTTTTTTTTTTTTCATTTTGCCTTGTGTAAATTCCCTTTGTTTGTTGGGTCAATATTTGCTCAAATTTTTGAATTGAAAACATTTTTCTCTCACGTTTGATGTCACACAAATTTGAATCACATATAATTGTCATTAATTTTCATGTCAAATTAAGAATCTTAATCGAACTTTGACGGTAAATAAATCAAAGAAAAAAATATACATTATGAGAATCCAAAATAAAATCATTGAGATGAAAAAAATGTTTCGTAACTTTGTCATCGATGATTCGAATTCATACCAGTCGATTAGTCGAAAATTACATTTACTGATGTTAATTTTTATTTTGAATTTGTTTGTGAATTACAAATTGTGATGATACAACAAGTAGTTTTTTTTTAAAGTAGTTTTCAGCATCATTTAAGAATAAGCTGTATCTTATTATAGAAAGCATTTGTTAATGAACATTGTAATTAAAAGAACATGCAGTTTTGGTTATTTCAAGACCGCGTGGTTTTGTTATTCGATCGTCATAATTAAACCAAGATCCTTACTAGGTGATAAGAGTACGATTAATCAGTGCTGTGACAGTCGGACATTTCATTAATGACTCTTGTCGACCCGGAGAAAATGATGAGTCGCGAACCGCGTGACCGTGACTTTTTGAATTTAGACGACGTAGACGCATCGCTTTAAAAGCGCCAAGTTCAAAGCGCTTCATCAAATGAATTGGCGGTTAACCATAAAATTGGTTTATTGGGTTTTTATTTATTAATTTTCAAAATTTTTCTATTTGTTCCTCTTTTTGAATCATGTGAAAAAAATTGTAAATAAATGTACAACATTTGAACAACTAACAATTTATAATTCACTATATATATTATGTGTTTTTTTATTTCTTTTTTTATTCTAATAAATTAAATTCCATTTAATTAAATTCCAATAAATAAAAAATTTCAGTGACTTGGAAAATAAAATTTAAAATTTAAATTGACAGAAGAAGTTCAAATATTTCAAAACAAAAAACACGCGAATATAAAAATGACCTTCCACACGCCCGTAACGAAAGTTCGTTCAACATTTAAAACTGTAATGCGATTATGCACATTTTACGACAGTTTGATTGCTTGATTTATGTTTATTTACCACTTTTTAAACGGTTTCACTTAATCTTCAATGAAAAAAAAAGGTATAAACATACATAAAAAATTACATGCTGTAAATCGTTTTTTTATATCCCCACGTACAATGCTCAAGTAGACAGGGTAATGTTTGAGTTCAGAATTCAGATTATGCAAAAACCATCGCTTTCTCGTATTTTCAATTAATCATCTCATAAGAAAAAGTAGCGTATCGAATGGGGGTCCTGAGATGATTATCATCTTACTATCTTCTCAGATTTATACTCAGACCAGCATTAATGTTTCAAATTTACCCAGTGGCATAGTGAGAAATATAAGTACCGTTCTTCAATTTTAATCATAAGTTTTGTACATTTTAAAAATTGTGACCAACTAAAAAGTCATCAATCTTATAACGATGTAACAAATGAAAATTAATATTTTCATCCAGTCAATATTAAATTTTCCTAACTTTATTGTGCAATGAAAAAAAAAGTGTAAATTTTATAAAGCGTCAATGTCAAATTCGGAATAAAGGATGTCTCTAAATAAAAATTGACATTATTTACGACCAAGGCACAATGATATTCTATCATTATTATCGATAGTCGAGCATGACTGTGCCAGAAATTTGTTCGCTTGTCCCTCCGCTATCTCGGAGTTGTGGTATACACCCACGCTCGATTACCACGACGCAGTCTTAGTGTCGCGCGATGTAACCACGCGGCCTTGTATACCTTTTGTATCGCAACTGAATCCACTGTTTGTTTAGCTTGTGGTGCAATACACTATTTATACGATTCACTCAAGTACCTCAAATGCGAATGATAAATATATACGTCGTCAATTGATCACGTGTGTCATGAGTGTCGATCGAGTAACATTATATTTTCAATTAATTTCAAATTGTTTATGAAAACATTAATCATACAAATCGGTAGACAGATGTAAACAAAATTATTAAAAATAAAATAATTTGAAATTAAAAAAATATTATAACATTATATTAGGAATGAACAATTAAAAAAGAAATAATACGTTGGATGAAAAAAACAAAATATTTTTTTCAGTCACGCTTATCGGCAAGCATTCATTAGATAAATGAATCGCTTGATGTCTGCTTCATGACAGACCAGTCGTCAGGCCGATACGAAGAACCGATTGTAGCGTGGTCGATCAATTGCGGCCAATTACGAGATTCGTAATTCGTTCGATTGCAATCTGCAGTGGGTGGACGAACTGAAAATGAATAATTGATTAGAATGACGAATCCCCTGTAAAGCATCGGCCAAGCGGCACGATTTCTCACTTATTAATTGGTCGCGTCGGTATTGATTAATTAACACAAAATCATAAATTGTAATCAGTCCGAGATTCGCGATATCGGAGTCCCTCCGGACCGGAAAGCAATAATGAAAGCATCAGGGCCACAAATTGAATGTAAATTCCGTAAATTCCGATGTATGTAAAAAAGGCAAGGGGTAGATTATTGCTTATTTCATCTGGCCTGTCGAACGGTAAGCATAAGTTGAACGGAAACGCGGCGCTTCGCAATCGCGCAGGGGCATGAAGAAGTGCTGCGATCATTATCGCGCGACTCGCGTGGGCAAGGCGGTTCTTCTTCACAGTTCGATAAATCGAGAGCTTACTATCGATACATTAATTAAAACATCGCGGCTCGCTCGAGATGACAGCGTGATCACGCCCAGAACTGATCAACCGAATCGACTTTTTAACCACCTTTTTTTTCGTTATAGACGCTCATCTTGTCAGCTCTCGCGTGAACTCTTTTCGTATACTTTTATAAATAGCTGCCCGATGCTGCGTTGGTATATGTATACCTCTGTTAAAACCGCTCACAAATTTCTGATTTTAAATAATCGGTTTAAGAATAATTCAAAATTTTGACACATAAATTTTCAAAGAACAAATTTATGTTGTATTTTCAATTTTTAACAAATTAAATGTATTTTTATTTCTAATACAAGATTTTGCTGCAATAAAACAGATTCAATAACTAATAACCTGCGTTCTTTTAAGTCGGACATCTTTAACTTTCTTAATCACCACGCCAAAGTTGTCTCCGTTTTATTTATAAAATTGTAATTCTCGCGTAATGTTATTTATGACAAAAAAAATATTTTTATCACTGAGAATTGTCTAGGCTTAAATAATATGACATTTTGCATTTGCAAAAAAAATTATATATAATGAATAAGGTATACCTGCAAACCATTTAAGCTATGTTACAAAGTTAATTATCGAGGTGTAATTAAAATAACCTCGGGGTAAAAGTACTTCGGTCATAACGAATACTAATTTGACTAGTCGGACGAGTTAATTCCGTAAAGATGAAAGAACACGAGAAACAGATTGGATACCGCAGTTAACTCGAGCCATCACTATTAAAAGCAGCCTAATTAGATAAAGATCTAATCAAAACTAATCGAGTAGAATGAATTCGACCGTCGTGTAAACAAGATATGATATTCTATACATTGTTGGAGCACTATTTGTTGTGCTCTATTTTTTCCCAGCTTCGCCAGGTTGGGCGGTTCTGTATATTTCGTTCTTCAAAATTTAATTTCTCAAAATGCAACAATCGCCATTGATTTCGCCAGCAAAACATTTCTCTCAGGTTGAATGCACAATTCGCTTGAAATAAGATGACTATCGTCTTTGTCAATTTTCGCGTAGCAGTTGGGGTGAGTTTATGGGGGAGAAGGTACGCCAAGTACGCGCGCGAGTCCTCCTTGTTCGTGGGAACCCGACGTCCCCCGTCTTTCACGTTTACAATCAGAGACTTTGGTACATAGTTTCGCTCTCCGCATTTGAATCATTCAAAACACGTCCATTCTCTCTTTCTCGAGTGCTATAAAGACACATTGAGTGCATTCAATGACATTTCTGCCCGCTGACTTTCGGTCATTACAGTCACCCGATTCGTTAGACCCCAAGTTTACGTTCTGCCTCGTAAAAAATCGTTTGGCGACCTAATCAACGTCCGATCGGCTTAAATATTCTTTTATGTCGAGCCGATCGGGAATATTAATGCGCCACAATTGAATCCATATTAAACAAACCGACTCTCGGACGAAGCAGAGAGAATCATACGAACAAGACCAAAAGTGCGTATATTTAATTATATAGTTATACAAGAATTTTGTAATTCAACACTCACAGAAATAATCTTTTGAATCAAAATTTCTTATGTCTTGAACGTTATTCATTTGGTAGTAAAAATATTCACTTGAGTCAAAATGTTTTAAACTATTGAAAGGAAACTAGAATGTTGACACCAGATTTTAAAAAAGTCGGCTTTGCAACGAACAAGATTTAATCTTCATTCTATGCTTTAACTTCTTGACTCAAATTTTTAACGTCTAAAAATTTTATTTTCAATTATTCAATTATTTTATTAACAATTTTGGAGAACCATTTGAAGTTAGTTTTTAATGATTAAATAGTTTAAAATAAATAATTTTTTGAAATGAATATACCGTCTGGAGCTTATTTTTAAATAGGTATTTTTCATTTGTGGGTCTTCTCTGATGGTCTCTTTTGTATGAAATTTCTTGACACTGATGGTGCGAAAATTTGTAAATTTTTCAAATTGAGATCTTGTGATTCTATAATCTAAAAAAACTGGGAAAAAGCATAAAAGGACACACTCTCGCGTTTAACATTCCTTTTAGATGCGAAATATCGTTTCCAGCTTGTCTCGTGAGTTAATAGTATAACGGAGGGACCCGTGTTCCCTTTCCTTGCCTGGTTGTAGAATCGCTCTCCTCTCCTGCTCCCCCCACTGTAGCGCACTGTCGCGTGTCCCAGCTCCCACTCCTCACGTAACCTACACCAACTCGACCTTTCATGTACAAGGATCTCGGGTCGATAGACATCTGTAAATTTCTTATGTTTCTCAGAAATAATTTCCAATCAATAAAATTTGACACCAAATTGCACCTGAAAAATTTTGAAAGGTACAATTTTGAGGATCCAATTTGAGTAGCGAAGGAAGCATTTTTCAAATGCAAACTTACTCTGCTTTGCGATTCCACCGCTGCAAGAGAGAATGTTCTCATGTGCCTTCTTTTAAATATTGTTTCTGCCGTATGATCTAATCGGCCCTAGAATATGGTCCCCAAACGAAATCTAAATTTCCCCTACCGAGAAAAATAGTGAGTGCCACCGTGATTGGTACCCCATGTCCCATTCGCGATGAAAGAGACAGAGAGGAACATCGAGCAGGAGAAAAACAGGAGAGAGGCGACTCTCACCGGCTTTAGTTGTTGTCTGTCCGCTACTACGGGAGGTTTGGTTGCGTTCTCTGCCCGTACCACCTGTTGCTCCTCCACAACTCTTGGTTTCCTTCGGTGATTCATAAGTTCTACGATCAACGAGCGTCGCTTACATACAAACACTCGCAGGTTCCTCGTTTATTTTTGCGGTTGTCCAAGGATGTGATCAAGGTGACACTTGTCTGAACTGATCAATTGAAATTAAACGACACAATCGGTCCAGTATAGTGTGAATCTCGCAGTTTCAAAGACAGTGGGTTGTTGAAAAAAATCGACCATTTGGACTGAGTTTGTTTCGCAACGCGAGGGATAAGAGTTTGGAAGTTCGAGTTTGGAAGTAACGAGATTGAGCGTGCCCAACGATCGATCAAATGTCATGACAGCGAATCCTTCGACGGCGCTCGGTCGGCTAAGTTGGATGATTTTCATCGCGATTATAAATCTTGTATGAGTGATCGGCAAGCCCATTGGTGGCTGACAAACGATTTGATCGGGTTAATTGATATTCGGATCGATTAAGAGAGTGAGTGTTTAAAAAGAAATAGAGTAATCGAGGTGTTGAGTGCACTGGACATGCCTTGGCGACGAAGCGGAGAGCTGTTTCCGTAACGCGCGATTGCCCCGCAATCAGCATAAGTGACGGCAAAAAGAAAACCTCAACGGACTTCACGCTGCCGCCTTTAACGCAGGTAAAGGACCTCACGTTTGTCAACGATTTAATGACACTTTGAATGACATTCTTGAGATGACTCTCATGTGCCTAGACCGTAGGGTTACATTTTTATTTTATTGTTACAATGGTAGATACTTGAATACTATTCATAATAAAAATTATTTTGCTTTTTGCAAAACATTTTTTTCAATACAAATTTTTTTTCTACAAAATTGAAAACTTGTTCTCTATAAATTGCAATTTTGAACTTAGTTTTAATTTGATTCGCTGAAGATCTATATAATTTTCAATACGAAAATATGAAGTAGGAACAAGGAAACAATTTTGTTTCATTGTATTCAAATGAAAATTAGCAAACATTGTATTTAAAGTATTCAGAACCAAAGTACATGATTATAAAGTTAACTCACATTAACTCACAAAAGATTAAATCATTAGTAAACAAAATATAAAAATTTATTTAGGAATTAATTAAAGAAATGTTAAAATAGAAGTAGTAATTTTTCTAGTACATTAAAAAACGTTAACAGCTAGGTTGAATCTAATGGTTGTCTCGTGTCGCATCACAGATGAATTGCAAATTGATTTTTTTTTCATCGCAAGAAGCAGCTGCGGTGAGCGAGTGGGTGATGCGCGTGTCGGTTTGAAGAAAAAAAGAGCAAGATGCTTTGGCTTGAACGTTACCGGCTTGGATGCGGGAATAGGCAAGGCGAAGGAGGGAGAATAAGAAAACGGTAGCACGTGCCAATTCAGTAAAGATTCTCCACCCTCGTAGCACGGGCCAAGGCGTCTCAATGCACCTCACCTCCTCCTCAAAAGCTGTTCAAACCGTGACGAAAAAAGGATGAGGGTTGCGTTTGTCCTGGCTTTTCTTGTGCCGTCGTCTTGGTCTTCGCTCTTTTCTTATATCTTCTAGATTCGATACTGATTTATTTGCGTCAATTATCAAATCTCTTGGCCAAACGATGTCTCTCGCCCCCGAAACAAATATTTCTTGTAGGCGCGCAAGTTGTAAATTCGTGTCTGTTTATTTATCATTTTGTCGTCTGTTGATCGGGGGACATATGTTGGCTATTGTCGGGAGGTTTTTATTGTACATATAAATGTCGACGATGTTGGGGGAGTTTTCAGTGAGAGAATAGAAACAGAATCAAAGTTTATCTAGTACATTTGATCATGAATTTTAAAGGCGTTTAGAAAAAACATCAATTTGTCAATTTGAAAATTTTCATTTTATTTACCAATCGTCTTGTTTTTGTGATAGTCAAAATATAGAATTCTTGTTTCAAACAAATTTTATTTGTTTTATTATTTTATGCATAAATAACTTTTTTTTTTCAAATTCATTTTATCAAAAAATCGTACGTGACTACTTTTTTATTATTATATTTTTTTATATTTTAAACCACAAATTAGTTTTGAATGTTAATTTTTTTTTCTTTTAAAACAGCGTGAGAATTTATAATTGAATGGAGAAAATTATGAATACAACTGTGGGACAACTGAAGTGATAATTAGGGGTGTTTTGCAACCCTAGAATAACAATATCGACTTCACCTCATCGAATTGTAAAAGATTTAAATGAGGTGTGACAAATTGCTGTAAGTCATATGTAACAGGCCATACATTAATTAGTATGATAATCATTGTATGATATACTCATGTTTTTTTTGTGTATTTTAACACGTTTAGTGTTTGAGCATAAATAATTAATAGTGTTTCTCACATAGATTATATAAAATGCAAAGAAATCAATTATTGAATGTCAATTTCATTTCCAAATCTCAATTTCAATAGCACTGATTAAAATATTTTATATTTTAAAGAATAAAAAACATGGAGAAATTATATATTTTATTGCGTGTGAATTCGAGTCAAGACAAACAAACGTTGTATATATAAAATCGTCTTCCATCACGCACCTGAACGTACGAGCAACAAAAAAAAAGTCATTTTTCATGATGCAAACTCTAAAAAATAAATTAATCAAGTAGTGCTTCTGAAGGAAACAAAAAATGTAACAAGAACAAAACGAAATTTGAGAGAGAGAAAAGATAATCGTGCGGTGGACGTTTGAAAAAAATGTAAGTCCGATGGTAAATATAAAATCAACCCTTGGCGACATGATGGGCGTGCGGCTTTGGGGAGCCGGTAAAAGTCCCCGGGTATAAGATGATGTATAAAGATCGGCGCGCAATAATGGGCTTGACTAGCTGCCGACGAGGCCCGGCTTGCGGGCCTACGTTCTCTTTAGCGTCGTGGAAGACGACGACCGTTATGACGAGGCACTTTCTGCCTCAAGCTGTCTCACAAATGCGGCTTGATAGCGACCGAGAGCCCCGTGCGTGCACGTCGCGCGTATAATTTGAAGGCGTCATGTGTAGCTGTGCAAATCCGACTCGCCAGTCCGGATTCAATGATGAGATTATTTTTCATACCGATCTTAATAAGAGGGGGCAGAAACGGGCGCAGTTCTCTCGGCTCTTTAGAAAAGTGACTCGCCAGCAGTCGTCGCAAGGTGATAGATGTTGCACGCGCGATTGTTGGCGCAAACTTGATTCACGTCCGAATTGCAAAAACGCACGAAGAAATACTGGTTTGCGCGTCCTTATGTCCGATTTATGATTTAATCTCATCCCAACATGTTTTATTGATTTCTCGGATCTTAATTTTGTTTATGACATTTTGTTTCTCTTGAAATTTTAACTTTGTACATTTTTTAGAAATTAAAATTAAATTCCATTGTTTTTTTCATTTGCTATTTTGAAACGAGAAATGCATAAATTTATAGTGTACAATAATTTGCAGTTCTCTGACATTTGTAATTTTAAAATTGTTCAGAAAAAGGAAAAACCAACTTGGTGCATGAATGTAAATCGACGTCAATCGATTTGCCTCGAGAGAGGAAAAAGGTAATGGTCCCGGCTGTGGTCGTACCCATTTCCTTTTCTTCCTTCACGTTTTTTCGTCATTTTTTTCTGACGACTTCTCAGCACGACGACTATTCACGGAAGATTGACCTGCCGATGCCATTCTCCAATCGTCCCGTCATATCACGTGAACGTAAAAATCTGCATACATTAGCACGTGTGAAAGATATAAGAGAGGAAGGCAAAGTCAAATTTCAATTCAAACCCTCATATACCCATAAGCCAGAAACGTCAAGCATTGATAAAATAATTTCAATTAAAAAAAAGTTAATGTTATTATTTAAGAAAAATTTCGTGATATAATGAGTAATTACACAGGAAACGGCCAATTAAAATGTTATTAAAAGTCCCATATCTCAACAAAATTATTATTCAATTAAGCGAATCGAAATTGTTTCTCAGGGTAACATATATTTTAATGTTCTGTAATTTTGTGTTATTAAACATTTTATATGTTGAAAAGTCTTGTCTGACCCGTTGAAATGTATGCGAGTGAAAATGTATAATAACAATAATTTATAATTCTTCTGTAAAAAGTTTATTGTTAGCTCGGTCATTTTTTGAAATAACAATTTTATAAGCAGGAATGAAACCTTGGCTATTCAGAGATAGTTTTTTTTTCTCTCTTAGAGCAGGTGCCGCATCGGTATGCGCATTCCGCCCACGCACGGATATAATTTTTGGGAGTTCAACCTTTGACCTTGCCTTGAAAATTAAAAAGTCAAACATTTATGAAGAACGGCAAACCGTAGCTAAAAAAAATGAAATCAATTAATTTTCATTTTTCAGTATACGCACCATTGTGGACAAAAAATATTTACACGAACGGTCATTACTTTAATCAAAAACAGTTGAACACTATCTGTTAAACACGCGTATGACTGTAAAGTGCAATTAATAACTTTTATTGAATCGTTCTGATAATTAATAGTACAAATGAAGTGAATAATGGTAGACGCGGAAAGAGAAATGAGTTTTTTAATTGAGAAGGACGAGTATAAGTATATTTGCATATCGTAAAGCAAAGTAGCCATTAGAAGACAGTGGAGACCTCTGTAAAAAAACAGATGTCGTTCCAAGGTCGCCGAGGTCGTGGCGCGAATCCAAAGGAAGGACGAGAGACGACTTCCGATGGTATTTCATTTTTTTGCGTCTTGACTCTCCGCGCATTGCACCGGGTGTACCTTTTATTATTTGACTAACAGTCGTTTATGTCCTTTATGAATTATAAACGATGAGTCGCGCGTATTTCACGAGCATCCAATAAATTCAATTATACATTCTCTGGCTCCTTATTAATACCGGCGACAAATATATTTGCACTTTTTTATTTTTGCAAACACCGCCGGCATAATGGGATTTTTCTTCAACTTTCAGATGTATTACGTCTACATTACCGCCTTTTATGGTACGTTAATAAATTGTACCCTTGATAACACTTTTTTATTCATCCCCAGGCGTTTTACCAGCAATAAAGTGCAAAATTCATTTTCGTTTTAAAATTAATCTTTTGTTTGTATGAAAATAGTTTAAAATTCTCATGATCATAGAGGGAGCACAGCAATATAGATCAGAGTTTGGGGTTTGGAAATTTCGCAAACACCCGGTATATGGAAATGTACATATTTCATACCGTTGCGTCAAGATTTTAAGTCAACAGCAAAAGAGGTAGATATGGAAACGTCGCGCGCACGTAGGTGGACAAATGGCTAAGGAATCGTACGACTTGTAAATTGAAAGACACGGTGCAGCACGCACCTAGAAGAGTCTGCATGGCTCTTAGGATTGCCGATACACCGTTCCGTTGAAATCTTTCGTCATAACAATACTACCTCACCGGCAGACGAAGTCACTTGTTGGCGTGGCTAAATTTAGAAAAGCTTTTTGAAAAGAAAACACTGTTCTCGTCTTCGCGTGTACGCGAATAGTTTTCCAAGTTGCCGGGTTTAACTTTTCTCAGCACTTCAAATGTGAAAAAATTTAATTAATTTTTGATAAATGTTCCTAATTTTGTTTTAAATCATTTCTCGTTAAATTAGCAAAAAAATTCCGTTTAAAACAATGTTTTCAAGAGGTATATTATTTTTCGATACAAATTTCAATTTTGTTTTCTTAATTTTCAAAAAAGTGTCATTCATTTTTTCACGCTAGGAAAAACTATTCTGCCATTAGATAGAAAAACAGTTTCCAATAGAGTTTTTCATGTTTCGCAATATCGAGTAACAATAAGAGTTTGAGGACGTCTTAGAAAATTGGGTCCTTATTGTGTTGTGTGATATAATGTCTTATCTCATGGGGTGCGATTTTTGATGACGTCGATCGATTTTGCGTCAGAACATGGCATTCACGGTTTGGTGATGGCTAATCCCGCATAAACGCAGATGCTCAGAAGCTTCTCGTGATTCATAAAAGGAGCACGTGCGGCGATGATCAAACAGCTGGATCGTGCGATACCTCCACACTGGTCGATCATGGGGATCGTTTTCTACGACGGGACAAGACATCCCAGGTGCTCCGATTCACAAAACACGCAATGATATTCGAACAAATTATTCATATCAGATATCTCCTTGATATTTCGAATAGGAGCATCGTTAAGTTTGAAATCGTATCTTCGGCAAGATGGTTATATCCTTAACCAATATAAAGAATAATTATGTTTTGATAGAATTTTAAAGGGAAATCATTATTCGTAGTACATAAAAAAATTTATGTAAGCAAATTTTTTGTAAAAAATAACGAAACAAAACAAATTCTGCATGTTCTCAATTTTGTTATATAAATGACGGAAGTGCGTGTCGGCGACTCTCCGCTTCCATTGTCTTCTTTTCTCTAGACAAGAGCTCTTACGACAACTATAATAATGTTATTGACACTACGATCCTATATAGGCATACTTGAGCCACGTGGTTGCGAGTATTCGCTAAGTAGATTCTATTTGAATTTCCAAGCGATGAGCGCGAACGATCCTTCTTTATTCAACGAATAGACTTTTCACATCCAACAAACACGTTATTGTGTGTTTCTTTTTTTTCTTTTTTGTTTATATATATAATTGCACGAGGAGTTTGTATAATTTGCCTCCTGTCTATATAACCTATATCGGACATTCAGTTCATATGCGGGCATGGCTCGTTGGCATATGATGCAAATTTGTTGCGACAAATGTTTGCTCGCAAGTGCTAATTTAGCGCTGCTAAAATAATATGGAGGGTCTTCTTTTGTTTTTATTCTGTCGAAAATACCGTTTGATGATGATAATTTATATTTCTTAAACTTTTTGAGCAGATCAATTAAAGAGTTAGCATCGCAGCGCCGAGAAAGGTTTTGGCTTACAAATCGTTTAGCCGATTAATTAGGCTCATTTGGGTTAATGTGCACTGTCGGTCTTATTCACAGCATTTACGCTCCTAAGTCTTTGCATATTAGGTTCGTTGAAAGTCCAACGTATCAATTTCTGCTAATTACAGAACGGCTATATTCGAGCAGCATTGTAAATGCACGCCAAATTATATAGCATCGTCGTCCTAGTGTTCTCTCTGTCTATATATATAGGTGTGTTGTACGCACACCTATTGTGCATTTTCGATAATCATTTTTGGACTTTCGTTGCTTTCTAAGCCGACGTTTAGTATCAACCAATGAATGCTTTGTTTATAAATATTCATACCGCATAAAACTATAAAACTATACAAGTTTTCCCTCTCGACGTGGTCAAAGTTTCTCAAGCAAATTATTAAAATTAATTACATCTAAAAGAACATTTTTTATGCAATTGATTTTCATGTACTTAAAAGTTTGTATAGTGCTCTAACTTTGAATTTTATAATTCTAGCATTATTAAAGCCAATTTAGAAATTAAAAAAAAATCTTGATTTCACTTTTTTTTTTTAAATGTAATTAAATTTACAAGAATGCAAATTTGTAATCAAATAATTATACAAATATTTGTTTCTTATCTAAACGTAGTGGCGTTCGAATCATGATGTAGGAGTCAACTTGTTTGACATATATGACTATATGAATCAACTTATGTGACACCCACATGTTGATAAACATGTGAACTGTATATCAAAATAATACAATGTGCTCTCTGATAATGGTCACACTTTTATTCTAATAGCTCGTATAGTGTCGATGTGTTTATTATACATAAATTCCATCAAGTAAGATTTTTTTACAAATTATCACCAGATGGAAATAAACATGAGTATGAAAATTGTGTACACCAGTATAATTATTTATACCCATTCATTCAAATCAAGTAACAAATTTATAAATATACCATTTTTACCTAATAGTTTTATTTATGCTGCACCATCATATTTCTTTTTTAAACAAAATGTAAATAAATTTTTTTAAGAAGTACATTCAGAGGGACGAGATAATAAAGTTGTTGAATGAAAAAGTCTGTTTTTTATAAATAACTTACTATTTTCTTTCTCTAAAATAAATTTCAAAATTGAAAAAAAAAAATTCTTTTTACACAAATTTTGAACTAATTCAGTCACTTTTCAAAAAAAGTAAAATTTCCTCAATCCGAACCGGTGATATTTGATAAATAGCAGCAAGATTCCAGATGAATTTTACAAACACATCTCGTTTTGCGAGCCAATTTTTCATCCGAAATTGTGAAAATTAATATAGGTCAGTCAGGTCACTATTTACCTGTGCCAGTGACAGGGGGGAGTGGGCGTGTCTGGCGGCGCGTCGTGCACGCACCCACCTCGCACCTACGTCGTTTGCTCGACCGAAAGTGTGTGCTGCGGAGTGGCAGGAGTGGCTCCCGCGAGGAGGGGGCGTACAACCACGAGAAATTCGATGGAGGGGATTAATCGGCGCGGGGAACAAAAAGGGGGTAGAAAGGCATCGAGGGGAAGTAAATTAAATCGGAGGCGAATCGCCAGTTCACTTCCTCGGGGGTGGAGAGGGGCAATCGTGCGTGCGATCGCCACTGGTAGGGGTATCAACGGGAGGTGGGGTGGAACCTGAGGTGGGAGATCGGACGAAGGTGAAACTCGCAACACCCGCGTTGCAGTCGGCGCGAGATCGCGCTACCGCAAGCTCAAGTTGGGCGTAGATCAGGTTGTCGCGCCACAGTGGTGCTAGTGCGGTTCAACAACTATCCCAATTTGCAATCACGAACGTGCAAATTTCGATCGTGCACTGACTAGAGATCTGTGATAAGTCGATTCTTCATCCCAACTGCAGTTTTTTCTTCTTTTCTCACCAAGTGCCTGTTAACTAGTGATACAAAACAAAACCCGTGAGGTTTTTTTTAAGTGGCGAGATATTTGTCACCTTTGGAACGCAGTACGGATGCAAGCTTTCCGGAGTTGATAGACAGCGGGTAAGCTTTTTGGTTTCGTATCTCAACTTTGGGTGTTTTCGTCAGAGGTCGGTGTGCGTGTTTGTGTTTACGTTTATCTCAGACAATAGCTCCGACGAAACGGAGCTTCATTTCAATTGGCACATTTTATTTCGCACAGTGAATGTGGGCGACTTTGTCACGAGGTGCGATCGCTTCGAATTCTAAACCCGAGTGATGATTTCAAAGTGTTTGTTTTTTCGTTTGTCGACTAATTTTAGATATTTTCGTTTGTCACTATTTGAAACGGATTTGTTTGACCGGTTTTGTAATTGTCAGTAAGTACCGAAAATCCCTGCTCGTCATCAATTATTCATTCTATCGCTCTTTTTCAAAAACATTTTTGAATAAACAAAATAAAAGTTTTATAATAATCTTTTCATAATCTTTGTACTTTTATTTTTTTTTGTTTGATTGAAACCAAAAATTTTGTTTGAAAAATTATATCATGTGCTTCGTTTTACTAACACGCGCAAAGTTTATCGAAGCGTCGCGGTGCTAAGCGTCGGAAGAGAGGAGCGAAAATACGAGTGTCAAAGAAACCGCGTAGAACGGATTTCTCGTCCTCTGCGCTTTCTGATATACGCGTGTTTCTTCACGGTCCGCGAACTTGACGCGTGTGGAGCGTGATGTCCGACGCGTGCCTCCCTTTAAACAATGAGAATTACTGCGACCCTTCGCATTACACATTTCCGGTTACTTTTAACACCTATTTCCTCCCTATTTTGATTGCATTTAAGTTCACAGCTTGTTCACGACGTTTCCGCCTACTTATCTTAAAACGTATAAAAAAGTTTAAAGTGATTTATTTGTCAGATAAAACACATCTTGTTTACTATTAAATAATTTTTTCATAAGTGTAATGCATATGAATAAATAAAAACAAAATAAAAATAAACGAACCAGTGAAAAAGAATGTTGTTAGTATTGCGAATCAAAATTTGACAGATTGTAATTTCGTGTTTTAGAACTACTGGTGACATTCTAAAAAAGTGAAAGGTTGAAAAAAAAGTGTACACGACCAGCCTCTTTCATAAATTTTGTCACGCCTAATCACAATTAACATTCAAACAATTTAATTTCGCAATCGATGAAAAGAAAAAAAAGGAACAACAAAGTAATAAATAAATAATCGAAAACAAATTTTTCACTCGACTCAAATACTCCGATGACAATTTAATCGATAGACTCAGGTAATCAAATAATTTACAACAAACAGTTGCATAATGTAAAACGCAAACGACAGATTTTGCAAGAGTAATCTTTTTCAATAATAATTCCTTGTCAAAATGCCTCTCATCGCGTCTGCGCGTTTCGATTGTACGAAGATATAGCGGTCAAAGGTCCGGGCTATAGTTTATACGTCGCTGCTCATTGACGTTTTCCCCGCAGTCGCGATAATCGTGCGAACTATCTCCTATTGTCTTAATCGACGCTGGCTTTGCACGTGGCTTGCGAAACACGGGATGAGAGCCGGTGTCAGGTGTCAGGGTTGCCCGCGCGGTTTCGTTTAAAAACAAAACGCGCGAGAGGAACGTTTTCTGCCTTTTTCGATATGGATACATATACACACGCACTCGAGAGATGTGCGCCTAATCTTCGAGAATCGAGATTCCAGAATCGCCACATATCCTAAAAAAGGAGACACGAAAATGGCGAACGAGGCGTAGATCGAATTTACAGTTATACACCGCGCGGCTTATTTGCCGGGTATAAATTATCGTGCTGATGAAATGCTGCTTTAAATGTTCGATTGGACATTGGCCATGGAATAATTTAATTCTATAAAACAAAATTAAACGCGGCCTCTCAAATATCAATTTCGCCCAAAGAAACAGTGTAAAAAATTTATTAATTAGACAATTTTCAATACAGATTTTTCAATGGAAACAATGAATAAATGTTAGTAAAACTATAATTCAAATGAATAAAAATAATAAAAAAGATAAAGAATTAAACAAACACTTTTTTACAATTTAGTTTCGAGATTTTGAACAATCTTTTTGAAATCACAAAAGGAAAAAATTAATTTCCACTGCTAAAGAATGTATTTCTGTTGTGCAAAGAAGTTTTTTCTTGAAGTAAGAAATAATTATCATCACCTCCTATTTTGTAATTAAAAAAAAATACAAATCGTATGATGAAAATTATTCTAAAGTAATTTTGTTTAATTAAAAGATCATGATTAGGTCACTCGCTTGATTTAGAAAAGTGGAAAAGTAAATTCTTGAACTCTTTGAAAGAGAACAAAAATTTTAAGTTCGAATGAGTATGAATATTCACTTTGTTGAATTACGAGAGCAGATAAAATCACAGATGAAAAAAAAAATTGCGTTTTGTCCACAGTGCAATTTTGCAAATGGAAAGTAAATGTGCATCAATATTTGTGATCATAATTTTCTTTCGGTTACGACATAAGATTATGAGTAACAGTTTTGTGCAACTGGCTTCTGCGATCCCGCATGCGGATTGGCTGATGTCGAACGGAAATGACGTCTGGTCGTTTTGTGTGTTTGTGCGGGCTAAATGCTCTCTGTAGCTTATGCATCACGCAATCATGTGCGCACGCGAATGCACAGGTGCCGATTTTTGTTGATCCTCGGCTATCCGGCTGATGATCGAACGTGAGCAATCTCGCCGCGCTACAATTAGGAAATAATCCATTTGGCGTAATTGCGTGAATGAGCTCACTCGGAGCTACTGCACTTCGAACTCGCTCGTTCCAGCTTTAATCGAAAATTTACTTTTTTTTGTCAATTCCACGCGGACGTGCCTTTTAATCAATTCGACTATCGCCGATTAATGACTCGGCAGAACAAAAATAACACCAACGACGCGTCCACATGCACGTAACGTGTACCGAAAAATGTCAACGACGTGATATCAAAGTCGCCAAAAACATGACAATTCATCGTTGGCGAACAAAAAGAGCACGCGTGCTTTTATCATTCGCATCGCTCAGGACTACTTTGCATCCGCGTTTTCCTTTCCCGGGCGATGGAACCGGCCGAAATCGTGTGCGACGATTCATGAAAATTTCATGCCCGAAAGTATCGGACTCGAACGGTTGCGTCAACAAGAAATAATTCACGATTTATACACGAGTGCGGCATCTGATATTTTTATGGTTGATTAAAGTGTAGTTCATGATTTTGGATGTTTTTAATGTCAACCGAAAAAAAATTATTTCGTACCCGAAATAACTGTCTGATTATAATCTAATTATAATCTGATGTTTGTCCCTCTGGTTTATTCGATTTTAAAAACTGTGTTCTATCATTTCGGAATGTGTAATTTAATACCAGAAAACATGAATTTTACCATAAAACACTGTTTTGAATGAGAAACAATAAAATGGACTGTATAATAATTAAATTAACTGAAAAAAACACACGCGATTTGGCTTAAAGCCGGGGAAAAAACCTTGTGGAAAAACCCCTTGAATTTATTAAAAACTCAAAACCGCTACGCGATATTAAAAAAGGCAACTTAGCCAAAAAACGGGCGTCTAGAGCACGACGTTGCTCGTTGACGCGACCAAGTTGGAACTGTAGCTGGGACTGACTGACGAAACAAAGATTTGCGTCCAGAACATTACCAAATTGGGGGAGAATTTTCTAAGAACTAAAAGAGAAAACTTAGATAAAAAATATCGGAGAAAAACAAAGTCGTAAAACTAAGGAAAAGGCCACTCGAGTTTTGGTGCAACAAAACACCATGTGGCGACAGCA